>JAEANM010000311.1:0-38925 GCA_017656035.1 Myanophis thanlyinensis | reverse complement strand
TTTCTTTCCTGCCTTCCTTACAGGATTAACCCTGTAAAGTGGAAAAACAAAAACAAAAGGAGATTTCTTCTAACAACAGATTCTCCGAACTGCTTAGAAAATTTACTACCGTAAATTTACTACTAAAATTTACTGCTACTACTACTTTACTACTAAAATTTACTGCTGAATTTCACCTCTGGTTGAGACCCCACACCCATGTGTGTGTAAACCCAAAGAAAGAAAAAGAGGATGTTTTTTTCCCCCAGTTTTACAAAATTCTAAATAATTGATCGTTTGCAAGGATTTGTCCAAGACATTTTCTTCGGTTGCTATGTAGAATCCAAAGACCCAGTCTTTCAAAGCTAGACAAGCTTTTACCATCAAACTCTTCCAAATTCATTAATAAAGGACCGAGGGACGCTCTACTCTGACAAATGTGCAATCCTCGGAGGGCTGGCTTAAGCTGGTATTTATAATTCAAGCCGTAATGAAAGAGGAAATGGAAATCCTTATAATTTATCAAAAGAATGAAAAATGCAGTGGAAAAATGGGGCGGGAGAGAGAAGCGATCGATCCCCTGGGAATTGCAAAAAAATTACTTTGCAACTGTCCCTCGTTCAAAAGATGAAGTTATTAGTTGTTAGTCATTTTTCTCCCGTTCCACCCTGAAATTCCTAATTCACAATTGCTGTAACAAAGGGGAGAAACCCTATTATAGACAGATGGGGCATTTTATCTCGACGGATCTCTTATTTTTTTTAATGGAGTTTTTTTTCCCTGCCGATTTTTTTTCTTTTTCCTCTGAACGGGAAAAACTTGAGTGCCATCAACTTCAATTTAAAAATTAGTGTTATCAAGAGAAACAGAAGGGGGACTAATAATAGGCTGGTGCAAATCATCTCCTTACATATTTTATTACCTATAAGAGTATTCTGAGGAGAAAGCTTCTGTGGTCTGAATTAAGCTTGATTTTCAATTTTTGTATGAATGTATACTCCAAGGATATACACAGAGGGAAGGGGGGGAGGTCCTGCCTGGCTTGCAGGCTCCCTGGGTTTCGTGCAACGCGCCCACCCCATCCATCCATCCATCCATCCATACATCCATCCATATCTCATTCACTTTCTCTTCCCTCCCTTCCTTCCTCTCTTTCTGTCTATCCCTTCCCTTCGTCCTTCCCTCTCTCATTCTAAAGCTAGGAGACGCACCTGAAACAAAAACTCCTTTGGATGAAACCAGCCATTAGTATCCGGCTTATTCAACAACATGCACGCACACACTCTTTCATTCCCACTGAGTCAAGGCAGCTTCTACAAATACTTAGGTAGGATTCCAAAGCCTCAATCTCGCTTCTCCCAAGCATTTCTTTGCTTACTTTATTTACAACTCCATTGCATTTCTCACTATCATGTGCAGGGAAAGAAGAGGCGCAAAAAGGAATGAGTGGGAGGGGTGGGGAGGGGCAGGGCCAGTCAGTGTTGCAATTTTCCAGTTCTCCAAACTGCCCATAATTGTTACTAGGGGTTGTATAGAACTGGGGCGAACCGGTTGAATTTCACCTCTGGGTAGCCCACATAGAATATATTGCAATGATAAGAAGTAACTGCAAAATGGAAAATCATTATCGTAACTAACTAACTAAGGAATAGTTAGTTATCATACTAGCTACTTCATCTGCTGCTTAAATAGCTGTTAATACTTGATCTGCAACTGTTTCCTGGACATACTTGTAGGATAGAGTGTATATTTATGAATAAGGGTCTCTTCACGTATTCAGATGAATATTAATACTCTGCTTTGTTTCTTTTTGTCAGTACTGTGACTAGCAATCATTCATGCAGTGTGGAAGATGGAACAAAGTATAATGACACAGACAAGTGCTGGGGGCCAATCAGGAGGATTGATGCTTACAGGATTTATCTGGTAGGTATCACTAACCAAAGGCACAGTATGAATTTTGCTTTGTTCTTAAAGGAAATAACACTGTGAAAGAATGATTGATTTAAATTTTAAGGGTATAATCTGCTGCTGTTTTCAGCTTCGTTCTCTTCCTTTTTTTTCTCCTAGAAGTTTGTTAACTTTATACCTTTCAGTAGGTCAGCCTTGTACTGTAGTAGTCCCTTGAGATACACATAGGTTTTGGAAAATTAATGATACTTTTCAATGGAAATTACCTCAGCCTCAACTCATATTTATCAGGCTGTCTACACACTGCACTTCAGGAACAGTATCCTGTTGAGTGTTAGCTTTGGCTAACTGTAGTGCTTCCTTCCTAATTTTCCTCTTTTCCTGTATAATGCAGTAACTCAAATAGCTCTTCTTTTCCAGGCCAGAAATATTTACAATTCTAATGAAGTGATGAAAGCTTGAAAAGGGTTGTCAGATTACCTTGGAAAAGCAACTTAATACTGGAAAAACAACTGAATTGTATTAATATTGCTACTTGAGTCCAAGAAATATTAGATACTTCATATACTTCAGCAGTTAAAGTAGGATGGCTTGTTGTATGTTGGCATTTTATAAATGAGTTTGATTTTTAGCAAATATGTTTACTGGTCCTGCTTTACCAATATTTCAGTATATATTAAAAGATTTTACCAAAGTAGGCATGTGTAAATTTTTGGCTTGGGATCAGTTTCATTTTATTCCAAACTTGTGATACCAGTTGAAGCTGCATGTGAAAAATATACTGCATGCTTAAAACATAACAAAACCAGCCCAATGATTTGTTTTAACATTTGAAATTATTTAATTCTTTCTATGGAGAAATCAACTATCTTGATTTTAGAAGTATAATTTAAGATGTTAGTGGAGATTTTTTTTTTTGCTGTTGTAGTTAATCAAGCAATAGACTGAGGAGTGTGCTTGTCTACTGCTGTTTATCCAGATATTGCCCTCTTCATACTTCTATTGTAATGTTTGTTATAAATTTACTTTGACATTGACTGTTAGGTGGTAACAATCAAGCGTTAAACGTAATAATTAGGGAAAAGAGTGATAAACTTTAAAAAAAGAATTTTGTTTTATCTGATTTTATTGCTAAAGTCATGGCCATTGCAGATGGTAAGTAAATCAGGCAGATGGCAAAGAAGAAACAAACCTGAAGCAATAAATACAGTTTTCCTTCAGGGTACTATGTGTATCTTAAACTTTGTTCCTGCACTCCTGACGAGATTATTACTATGAACAGCACGCTTCTGGAGGATGGGTGACACACAGTAATAATGCTGAAACAGGAAGAAAGCCTTGGTAATATTAAGAAATGCCATAGCCTGGTTAATTATTGAAAGGAAGTATTGTTTTATTAAATTGTGTCTAGGCCTGTTTCTCCAGAATTTTTATACCACTGAAGGTTTCTTTTATACTGAGTTTCAGTAACAGTTTGATCCAGCAGAACGAAAGGCGTGTAGGCATTAATTATGGCCTGTATCTTTGAAATAATTGCACCTATAATTCATAAGGTAATATTTTAAACCAGGGATAGAAGAAAATGTGTCTTTATGGAAACAGTAGTTTAAGTATTCTGTGAAAGCAATAGCAGTCTATAATAATACAGTTCTGTAATGCTGTCTTTCCTTGGCTTTGTGATGCATTTGGCATCTTTAACGTTGCAGCTTTAACAGTATGTAAAAATTGGTAGTAGAATCAATGAACCTTCTATGCTCAATTGCTGACTGGCTATTAGGAAGAATTATTGGGTTGAGTATTTCAGAATAATTGCTCACTGCCTGCTGTGCATTCATACTTTGAGATGAAGTGTTTAAAATTAAACAACCCGAGTCCCAACGTTGCGTGCGATCTCTTTCCTTTAGGGGCTTCAGAGCTTCATATGACCACTGCAGCAGTAAACCAGCAATATGATTTACTGCTGTTCTAAAGTAGAAAACATATAAATTGTAATATAAAGTTGATCTTATACTTTAAAAACCTTCCAAACCTCCCCCAAACACAGGTGAAAAGTAGCATAAGTTTGCTCCCATGTGTTAACAGCCTTTTTAAAAATTTACTTCATTATATTTAGTGATACATACATACATGGCCTTTTGCTCTCTATTAAAAAAGAAGAAGGAGCAGAAGCAGTAACAATAGCAGTAATAGTTAAATAGAATCCTTGGCCACCCCTCAAAGTTGTCCTTCCCTGATCTAGATCACTAAATATTTTCCTCATTTTTCAGTTTTCCCATTGACAGTTGTACGCACTGTTGTAAAAACAGTTTCCCTAATAGGTTCATTGGGAAGGAGAAAATAAGGCTTCCAATTGAGTCCACTATTATTTTCATTAAATGTGATAAATAAAGATTTCAGTGTATGCGAGTTTGTTCTCAGAGTGTCCACTTTACCCCCCAAAAAAGTTGAAGTTTGTATTCTGGCTTCCTGTATTGTACTATATTTAGCCAGTTTCCTATATTGTGTTCTATTTAGAATCTCAAAATTGCTGTTTGCCCATTATGGTAATTTATTATATGTACACCTGTGTACTCACACACACAAGCACACATATACTCTCTTTCTTCTAATATTTCTGTTTCTTTGTACTCTTCTCCCTCCCCTCTTGCAGTATTAACTTTTTTATTATACATTAACTATCCTGAAACCATGAAAGAAGAGAGAATGGACATAAAAATATTATTCTGTAGTTTAATGTGCAAAAGCTCCTCCAGAAATAGTCTGCATTCCTATGCCTTAAATGAAGACTGAGCATCATGTGTGTAGTGAAAACATTTAGACAGATTAAGCTACTCTCTGATAAGTTTCCTTCCTGTGCAGCATCTTAATATTACTCTGCAGGCACTAGCAACCTAAACATAGCTCCACTGTCTGGTAAGCTTACATTTAACCTTCGTCTTTCACAAATTTCAGACTTGACTCTCTTGTAAACTACTCCAGGGAGTAAATTCAAGAAACTGCTATTCCAATGTACAATCTTAATAAATAAACAAGTAATTAAATAAAAGTTGTTTAGATGATAAATGATTAAACTAATTCCCTCAATCTCAAACAAATCATTTTGTAGGTTTTTTTACAGATGAGTTTTGAATCTAGGTTCACTCATGAAGTGTTGCCACTACTTTTTTTTTCTAATAACTGGCATATTTGGTGGCATGAATTCATGGCAATGCAGATTTATTGGTTAAAACAAATAATAAAGTTTGACCAGGTTTTCTGGTTCTTATTTATTGTTTATTGGGACCACAGCATTCAGATTCCAAGTGATTTTGGAATGAGGATCACTTGGAACCTCCAATTGAGTTAATTTTTCCCCATTTTAACTCAAATAATAGTTTGAAGCCATATTAGAAATTAACTTGCAATGCTGGTTTGGAGGGCATATATTTTCCTAGTTTGGATGTAAACAGTTTGTTATATAGAAGGAGCAATTAATTGACATAGCCAAGAGAAAGGTTGAGGGGGGTTATAGTTTTCTTGAATAATAACAGACCATAGCTTGGCATTTTGCCTGAAAATCTCAGTATTATTTATAAGCTGTCATAAATATTTTTTCTTAGTCCACAGAGTGATGAGGCAATTATGCAGCATACATTATTTAAGAATGACTAGTTCTCTTTGCTATACATTCTTGAATAAGCTCTTTGTTCTGCATCAGTTCTACACGTGGATTATGAATTAACAAATTAGCATCCCATCCAGCCTATTTATTCTTAATCTTATTATATCAGGCTCTTTGGCAGGGGCTAAAAATGAAAGTGATTTTTTCCCAAGGAATATTTTTGCATAATTCTCATTAGCAAGATTTATTGAAATGAATGGGATGTGGTTAAGAGAAAAGTAGCAACCAAACCTATTATTTATTTAAATCCAATATGTTCATGTGTATATTAGGACCAAGACATTCTCCTTTTGTTTTCTAACAGGTGTTTTGTGATCAGTTGAGAAGGCAGGTTTCTTCACTGATAATGGAGAGGGTTGCCCGTGACTTTTACATAATGGCCTTCTAAATATTTATCAAAGTATAATCAACCCTCACAAATTACAGCTTTGCTGTTATCTTTGTGGAATAGATCTTTGTTTTAGCTGTTAGGTTAGAATTTAAACTGAAACAATTAGCAAAGGGATACAACATAAGAATTGCAAACAATTATTTTGATACCTGTCTGTCCAAATTGCTTTAGTTTTCACTCTACCGTTCAACTATTTTTCAAACATAGGGAAATATTTAATGCTTTCCTGATAGGAGAACCAAATATTGATTTGATATAAAATGTTGCAGATTATGCTATCTCCAATCTGGCTTGGTCTGTTTGAGATATTTTATTACATCTGCTCTGTCAGAGCTTGGAATGAAATTTTTGAGTTAATTAGGACGAGGGCTGTATTCAGGTATATAGTTTCAGAGATGCTGCAGTGTTATAGGGAGCCCAGCAGGTGCAGGCTGAGCAAAGAGAGACATGCAGATGGTTTGATGGGCATTATCCCAGTTGGAAGCATGCTAGTACAGTGAGTGAAATTAGGGTTGCAAGTACTTACATTTTCTTTAGGAAGAGGCAATGCCACCCCAGGTTGACACTGATTAGAATCACAAACAGGTATACCTCTTCTGTTTTGACAGAATGGTGATTCTGCTTTGAATTCCAAAGAAATATTAAAGCTTCACTTCTTATTTTCCCTCATTTTGATGTTACTTCCCAAGCCTTACTTAAGAGAAATGAACCCATGTGCTATAATAAACATGTATTACTCTTAATTTTTCTCTGTTTTCTTTCCCCACCTCCCATTCCAGTCTCTGGAGATGTACGTACTTAGATATCGTTTAAGCCCAAAAAATAATTTCTAATATTTAGATACAGGCTCTAAACAGACTCGTTATGGTATTTTCCCCACATGAATATACACCCTTTCAATTTTCTTAGTATAGTCTGACATTATGAACATTGTGATTAAAGAATGCAAAGCAAGTTATTTGCATTTGATCCAATAACAAGTAAATGGTCTGAATTTTTTGTAGGCTAACTTTTCTTAAATACTTTAAAAATGAATCCCTAACCAAGCAATTTTTTTCATGTACTGGATGTATTTTGTTCCTGCATTCAACTATAAACTTGTGACAATTGAATGCAGATAGTTTAACAATAGAACAATTGTGGTTGAACAATTGTGTGGATTGGGATAAAGTAATGAAAGATCTTTACTGCCTAACATATCCTTGCCACATCTTTTGGGATTTGGAAAGGAAATCATTAACAGAATGGTCATGGTCTAGCTCCATATATTTTTTTAGGATTTGTGGTTGTTGAAATACTTTAGTCACTTCAGTCTTATCATCTGATTTTGAGATCAAATTAGTTTTGTTGTCCTGATGGAACATTTTTGTCAGAGAGACAGGGATACATTTTTAATGCAGTACTTTATTACATTGCCTTCAAGACTTAAGTGGCAGTTTAATATTGTTATGAAGCTTGGTGGTAGATGGTAGGGACATGTTAACATGCTAATTATTGGTAGCTATACTTATCTCTTATTTATGAATTAAGAGAGATTATGAAATCCTACACAATTGTCTGGATGTGGGACTAGATGAGGTTCATGTAATCTGGGACTAATTCTGATAAGATGAAGAATGGTTATGTATCTTAGAGTATTCATAGAACCTTCCCATTAATTGGAAGCCCAGAAGCAATATTGAGAAGCAACTCTATTTAGCACTTATGGTTGATATGTCATATATACCCATTCCTGGAGTTGGGAAACTGTATCCAAAGTGAGCCTTGTTGTTGCCTTTATAAAGAATTCATGAATTGCGGATAATGGAAAACAAGATCACAGAACTTGCTGTCTAATATTGGCATTAAAATAATTCCAGTGTCTATTAACTATTTGCTACTGGATTGCATTCAAAGTTTGGCAGTAACATGCAAGATCCTAAACAATTTTGGATTAGGATATCTACATGAAAGTTCCTTAAAAAATTGATAAAAATGCATGGTCCTAAATATTGGCGTGTTGCACACTGTGCCTACCATATGACACTTATTTTCACATCACAGCATTATTATTATGATTTGTCGCACAGGCAGCCAGATGTTCAAACTTGGTTTGGCCTTTTTGTCTAGCTATCTAGACCTTTCCAAGGACCTGAAATAGGCAGATCTGGATGTTTGATGGTGCTACAGATATTGTCGGCAAGACATCACTGTATACTGTGTTCTGTAGACAAGTAAGCACTTTTTCTTCCAGTAGTTGTGCAGTTGCTGGTTGCTTAGACAACAGTCCTGTAGCCCATTTTTTACCAGATATCCAGGAACTCCAACGTCTAGTGCAGACCTTGTTAACTCGGGCGATGTTCAAGCCGGTATGGCTTTCTGCAGTTTATGTCTCACCATGTTTTTATTAGGAGAGACACTCTTTGTCTGACTCCTTGATGAGACCTGTCCAGTATGGTTTATACTCACATCAGAGCTATGTGAGCCCATATACAGTTCTCCACAGCAACTCCCATGCTTCGGAATATGCTATCTCTGGACTTACACTTGCACCCTTCCTGCTGGTATTAGGGTCTATTTGACTTTTTATTTAAACAATAGATTAAAAATGAAAAGGGAAAAAAGCATAATAAAAAACAGCATTTGTAGATATGCACAGCAGATATATTACATTTAAATATACATTTTCAATCTTTTGTCCAAAAACATTTATATTGGCAGAGGTAATAAATTTTGGGAGAATTTGTTTGTTAATATATCTAAAAAATGGAAACTAAGTTTGGCATAAACAGTTCTTATCTTAAGGAGTCTTCAAGCACTTTTGCTATATTAACATTTAGCAAATTAGCTTTTAGCTTCTCACACTTTAAAATGTATTGGCACAACAAGCAAAAAAAAAAATTCTTACGGTGTACTATTTTGGGATTAATTACCAGAGGTTATGGTATTATATATCAACTGATTCCAACATGATCTAGAAAAAGCTTGATTAATGTACTTTTAAAAGGATGTGATATCATTTATGAATTAGTTTGTTTTTTTTAAACTTTTTTAATGAAACATCAAAATAGATTTGAAGAAAATTTAGATTAAAAATAGTCCAAGCTGATTTATCTGAAGTCCTTTAAAGATTTTAAATAAAATATTTGGTTTTGTTCTTGTCATGACTATCATTCTTTCAGTATCTTAGTAAATTTATTCTGACAATACACTGTTTTACAGATACAAATATCTGTTCTCTTAAAGGCTTTTTGTACAGTATATCTAATCCTAATCCTATCCTATCCTATTCTTTACCCTATCCTACCCCATCCCACTCCACTATCCGCTCCATTTCCCCTCCCCTCCCTTCTCCTTCTCCTTCTCAATCCCCATCTCTTTCTCCTTCTCATTTCCAATTCTGAATACTATCTACTCCACTCCACTCTGTATTCTGTATTCATTTGATAATGCCAAAGCAGATTCTCTTTCCTGCTGCTTCATCCTGCATTACAAACCAAGTCTAAGCTTCAGAATTAACTTCTGAGGTCAGATTTTAAAGTGGAATTTGGTTGGATTAGAATGAGAAAAACAGACTTTGGTGATATGGCTCTGAAGCGGATACTGGTCTTGCCATGCAGTACAAAACTTGAGATGGTTCGGAGGAGGGCTTTAGGAGAAAAGCAATCCTATTGGATTTTATTGGTTTGTTTCAACTCACAGTTAAATAGTAACAAAGAGAACTTGAGACTGTTCTTTGCACAAAGCCGTCTTTGCACTTCACACGAGGCCCAATTAATTGTATGTATAGTTTGTTTCCTTGGTTGCTTGTTCAATTTATATTGCTCTGCATGGCTAGGATTTTGATTTGTGGCTTATTTTTATTTAAAGCATGGTGCTGTCATTATAGACCAGACTGTTTTGGAATAGTCTTATAAGGAGATTTTTTTTTAATAGGTTTCCCCTTTCCAATCCCATAATCAGAACATTTATGCAAGGCAAAAAAAAATTATGCACAGCAGTTCAAAATTAGGTAGTTTGATTTATAACTTATGGGTCATGAAATCTGTAGGAATACAGCCAAACTATGGCAACTGGTCATATCAATTAAAGGCTTACTGATGCAAAACCATAGTGTTTAGAGATTTATTCTTTTTAGAATTTGGCAGTTTAAGAATATGTTACGATTTGTCAGAAGAAACTATCATTTCCTATAGTATAAAGTTTTCTAGAGTATGCCCTTTTGGAAGAAATATAAAAGTCTTGATTGTGGCTGTAAATATTCTGCATGTTTGGTAGCAGATTTCTGTATGGATATAAACTGCTAAAGCTTCAATTAAAGAAATTTTTGTGTTTCATTTTTGGTAATTTAGGATGTGGGGGAACAGAGCCATAATAGGTGTACTGTAATTGTATGTAAGAAGAAAATTCACAGTTGAGTAATATATTAAGAACAACAAAAATGCAAGTATGTGTTGAGTTTTCCATCTCCATGGAGAAAGGAACTATCCTAACCCTTTCTATCTTATTCAAATTCACTTTAGTTGCAGATAAGTTTTTTATCATTTTCAGTTTACTTAATAAAATAGAATGAAGGTATTTATTTTCATTCAGAAGCAACTGAAATCATTTTAGCAATTGAACTGTGAAAGGATAAAACCATATATTTTGTTCAAGAAAGAATATTTAGATATAGTAATCCAATGAGCTAATTTTGGATATGGCTGATTTCCATCCGTCTATGTTGCTTTAAATGAACTTTTGCTAATTGATTGTAGTCTGCTTTTCTCAGGGAGTTTTTTTTGTTATATTATTTAATAGTAATATTTTATAATACTCCTTCATTGAATTGTTTATGCTTCAAAACCTACCCCAAAATGTTCTTGGGCAATTATATAACTACTAGAAACAAATATATTGAAATTCTACATTTAATTAATTGTTACATACTTTTGTTCATTATTTTGGCAACTTTATTCCAGAGCAATTACATAGTATGTAATACAGATGGTCCTAAAGTTATGATCATAATGAAGCCTACCCATCGTGTTGTAACTTGTGGCAGACATAAAGTGTATCAGTCACGCAACTAACCTGATTTTATTATATTTTTTGATGGCAGTTGTAAAGCAAATGCCATTGTAATTAAGTGAAAGTTGTAGTTATTAAGCAAACCAGTGGCTTGCTGTGGATGCGATTTTGCTGAAAACCAGGAATAAATGCTGGTCTTTGTCAAAATCATCGCAAAACACAATCAGGACACACAGGACACTGCAAACAGTTATAAATGTGTCCCCACTACTGAATGTCTGAAGTGTGGTCACGTGGCTGGGGGTGAGTGTACAACCATTGGAATCTTGAATCCAGATCATTACCCCCAAGGTAGGTCAGGTGTCTTAGGTGACTTGTTGTAAGTCGAGATTTACCTGTATTATTGCCACATTCTTATCCTGTTTTCTTATTTTTGCTTTCTTTTCTCCCTTCTCTATCGTAATATATTTACATTTTGAATAGTAAAAATATAAGCAAAATGGTGCCAAAGTGATTCCTGATACAGCACCATAAATAGTCTGATAATAAAAAATTAAGTAGTGGGCATCTTAGGATGCCCTCCCAATTTGATTGGGGAAAGTAATAGTGGAAGCTTATCAAATCAAATTTTATTCATCACATGCATATACATACGTAGTACGAAATGCAGTGAAATGTGTTTTCGATCACTCGTGAAGTAGTAGGCAAGGGGGTAGTATGGACAGGGAGGAAGAGTAGATTATGGAGTGGTTAAGAGAGGTAGATTATTTAAGAGGTAGATTAGGAATTATTATAGTCCTGGGTTTGTTATGGTTTGGTTTGGTTTGGTATTGGTATTGCCTGTGGGAAGTAGCTCCTCCTTAGTCTCTCTGTGTTAGTTTTCAGGGAGCGGAGACGCCTTCCTGACCACATCATGCTGAACAGTTTGTTGTTGGGGTGACTGGAGTCCATCATTATTTTCCTAGCTGTATCTACATTCTAAATTGCAAGCTTGCTGTTCATTACCATTTCAGCCTATATGTGTTAGGATCATGTGTCCTTGCATTAACTTTCTGAAAAACAGCATACTAACAGTTTACTAGAAACAGCAACACCTATTTGAAACCCACTTTTTTTCAACCTAAGGAATAGATTCACATCTATTAGTAATTCAGGCCTTCATTATGCTGTTGTATTGACATGTGCATCCCTTCACTTTGAACAAGGAAAGCAGTTCTTATAAAACAATCAGGTTACCATAAAATAGGCTTACGAAAAGCCTTCTCTTCCCTTCCCCTGCCTTCCCCCTTTTTTGTTTTTCAATCAAGTCCAGTTCTTGAGAGACTGCCTGGAAAAAGATCCTGCAGTTTTCTTAGCAAGGTTTGCCAGAAGTGGTTTGCCATTATCTCCTTTCTACCGGTGAGAGAAAGAGTCCTTCCCCAAGGTCACCCAGTTGATTTTGTGGCCAAACCAAAACTATAACTCAGTCTCCTTACCAAGCTGCTTACAAATCTGGGCCCAGAAATGCACAGGTCAGGAACCTTGGATCAAACTGACTTTTCAAGTGAGTGCCCAGCATCTTGCTGATTCTTACAGAAGCCTTTTGAGTAGTGTCTGCCTTTCTGGCGCAGGAATCTGGGACTTCCTTAACGCTGGAAGATTACAGCTCCTAGAGTCCCTCAGTATTAGCCACACCGGCTCAGACTGCTGTTTGTCTGTTGGGCTGGGGGGATGAAGTTCAGCATCGTCTGCTAAGTCCCCGCCCCCTCATTTTTGGTTAGTTACAATTTTTCTAAAATATTGAAAATAGTAGAATAAATAGCTGCATAAAAGAATGAAAGGTAGAGAGATGGTGGAAAAGAATAAAGTATCAATAAATAACAGAGGAAATAGAACAGTTTATACTGGCTAAGAGGAGCTTAGCCATAAATGAGAATAACTGCCTTGCTTGATCTGATTTTAAAATATTTTTGGGGACAATAAAATTCGTTCCTTGTTGTTGCTTGTCTTGTTTAGTCTAATGTGAATGTCTCTTTTGAATTCGTTGTTGTAAACCATCAGTAAATGAATGCATTCCAATTATGAAGATTTGTCTGTTCCGGCTCATTATATATCTGCGTCTTTGTCTGTCTGTCTGTATGTATCTATGTTATCTAATGGTGTTAGATTTAATTGCTTCTTTTCAGCATGGTAATCATTTTCATTTTTATTGATTCAGCTTATGAGGTGATGAAACAGACATTGGCTGTGCATCCAGTCTGTTGATACAATTTCTAAAGAATCCATTTTTAATTTCCTCACTTCAGTTCAGGTACTCTGGCTCCTGATTTGCATTTTTATTTCCTATATTCTATCCCATATGAGAGTCTTGTTGTAAGATTGTATTTTTATATCCATGTTTTACTTGCTTATATTATTTTTCCAATTCCTTTGTTGCACTTGACCTGTGGCTCATCCTAACAGGGCAGAGTTCCCCAGCCTTTTCAGCTTTGCGGAACGGCAGGGGGAGACGGGATGGTTGCAAACATGTGGCGAACACCTGCGCCCATACTCACACAAGTGAGTATGCACACGCACATGCCTGCTCTCACCACATCCATGGCCCAGTTCTGAAAGGCACTCAAGGCTTGGTAGTGGGCCATGGCCTGGGGGTTCGGGATCTCTGTAATAGTGTGTAGATAATTGGCTTGATGTCATGCATCAGATGTTCATACTTCACACACATATATTTATTGCCCTCTTCTTGCTGATATCTGCTCTTTTAAGTATCCCACTGTTATCCCACAAAATCCTAGTGCTTTACCTATAGAATGCTATAATATTTTAAAAAGTCCTGGTAGTAAGGTTGTTATCCTTAGGATGAAAGAGATAAAGTTCACATTTTCAGAAGGTTTGTTACTTTTGTCCTCATTAGAAGAAGTGTCTCAAATGTATGCTGCCGGTGTGTCTTCCATCTTTGATTATGTATGTCAAAGAAATATAAGAATGTTCAGGACATAAGAGCAACTAGAGTTAATTGATTCTGTAGTAGTGAAAATCAGGCTGCATTTTCTACATTCAACCCGGGCACAGAATAAATCGGATGATAGTCTCTTGAGCCAAGAATCTATAAAACATAAACCTAGATAATCCTGCTTGAATTTCAACCCAGAGAACATTCAGCCCCAGAGTGGGGAGTCTTCAGGAGCTTCTCTAGTCTAGGACAGAAAATCCAAGCTGTACTAAGGCTCTTGTGCACCCTGCCAGGCACTTCCTCACTTCCTCCTCCATCCGTCCTGCCTGGGATTTGCAACTTCCTGTCAGTTTCCTCGCCTAACAACCAGGGCATTCACTTAATGATGGCAAACAGGAGTATCCGAATTGCTTTCTTTAAGAAAGCAGTCACATTTTATGACCGCATTGCTTAGGGACAGCAATTCTGGTCTCAGTTGTGGTTTGTGAGTTGAGGATTATCTGTATGTTTGTTCCTTAGTGAGATACCAGCTTATGTGAGAGAGTGGGAGAGGAAGGAATTAATTTTCTAAATGGGGTACTCTTATTTTACAGGCAATTAACTTTAATTATTAGTGATTGGGGTGAGTTTGCTCATTGCTCTGTTCTTTTTTGGACTGTGGTTCCTTGCAAATATACAGTATACATGCACGTACAAGTATCATATGTCACACATTTTTTAGAGAAGGTGGAAATATCCTGGATTGGTTTCTGCTGGTGTTGACAGCTTTAGATTAATCGTAAAGGGAAGTTGGGCAATGGCTCTGTTTAAAGAGGGAGGGAGGGAGGGACAGAGGAGAGAGAGAGAGAGAGAACATAAATGAAATATGGTACAAATCTATTTCTAATTCCTTTATACTGATTGTTCGGGAGATAACATACTTATTGTACAATTAATAGTTATATCAGCTAGAAATATTTTTAAGGATTTATTCTTAAATGTCATGGATTGAACAGTGTGCTTTCTTGTTTAGTTCCTTGTATGGGTTGTTTTGTTTTGTTTTGTTTTGCTTTGTTGTTGTTTGGCTGCTGACTATTAGATATAACCCCTTTCGGCTTTTCAATAGCACCTATATGAAACCCTTCTGAATAATAAGTTTAGGCATTATTTTTCCAGCATCAAATACATTCTCTTTCCTCTCTCAGATAAGACTTATTTATTCATTCATACACCAGTAAGCATTTGCTATTTGTACTCACATTCATCAAACGTTTTATTCTTTTAAACTTTTAGCTTAATTTAAAATGCATGAAGAACAAAATATTCTTTCTGAATACGGTAGCCTGGAAAACAAAATTCATAATTCAGGTGCAATGATTTGTGACTATTCATTCTGGTAATGAACTTAATGGTAGAACCCTTTAGGAGAAAGAAGTATTTGAAGACACGATCTTATGCAAATTAATGGTGAAGTTTGTTTCAGAATTAATAACCATGCAAAAGTAAGATAGATTTCCAATCCAGAAAAGAGTTTACTTCAAAAAAATCTTATAACAATAAATCAGACAGCACTTTTTTTTCCTCCAGTGAGGAAGACCATTGAGGAAGACCATTGTGCCTTTAAGTAACAGTTGATGTGCTCAGCTGTAGGTTTCCAGTGCTTCAACTTTTTTGAAGACAATTTTCTGTCATTTATGGAGACTGAACCAAGTTGCAGATTTTGCTGGTTGATTTTGGTGTGTTCCAATTTGCTGAGAACACCTGTTCTTTAATTATCCACATCCCTTGTCTGTCTCTTCATTTCACCTCTTTTTGATCTATGGGCTAATCTTTTTTTTTCCAGTGGGGATTGTATTAGCAATCCAATCATGTTTTCCTAAGAAAATTGAATAGGGACCCGAATTATAATTTTTAGACACCGAAGATAGCTATTTTCCTTTTGGCACTGATACGAGCTTTATACTGACTTAGTGTGGCTATGAATCATGATCCTTTTTTATCTTCATTTTAATACGAACTTTCAGGACACTTCAGATAATTTTTGTAGATCAAATATTTAAAAGAGAAAGGATTCTAAAATTTTAAGGCAGCATAACTGCTCATATTATGGCTTAAAACATTAGCTCACTAATGTAACATTGTTAACTCAAAATGTTTAGTTTGCATTCCACAATAAATATACAGGTAGTCTTTGCTTAATGTAACTGAATGTGTGGATGACCTTGGGGAATGAGGGTAGAGATGCTGCCTAAGAAGCAATCAGACAAGAGAAGTAGGAACCCCCAGTGACTTAACACTCAGAGAAAGAAATTTAGGAAGGACCTGCCCAAATGGATCAAACAGTTAAAAGTGGTAACAGGAAATTTGTACTTTCAGACTTGCCAATTCATTTAATGTAGCTTACAATAAGTAGAATCAGTCCTTCTAATTATGTGTCCTATCTAGGAGTTACCTGAGAGGACTGACACTTCAGTTGGAACTGGCAACTCCTTCACTAAACGACATGATCCTTAAGAAAAATATCAAGTGACCATGTCCAACATATGACAACATTTTCACTTGTTGTTAAGCCACGGTGGTCAAACTTGCAGCATCACATTGCTGTGACATATCGTGACATTTTTCCCCTTTGAGTGGGTGTGGCCTGCATGTGACGCATCCGGCCTGCAGGCCGCCAGTTTGACAGCCCTATGTTAAGCAAATCACCCATGGTCATTTAGTGTGATGTCACATGACTGCAACTTGTGACTTATTGCTGGGAGTGAGCAATTTATTTTGTTGGAAACCAGTTGTGAAGGTCATAAATGGCAATCATATGACCGCAGGACCACTGTGACCATTGTTAATCAAGTTAATTTCAAAGTGCCTGAATTGCGATCATTCGACCTCAGGATCCTGTGGTGGCCATAAATTTGAGGACCAGTCATAAATGACTTTTTATCTGTTGAAAAAGTTTGACTAGTTGCTAAAGCAGGCAATTGGTAAGTGAGGACTATCTGTAATCATTTGATTACAGGTAGTCCTGGTTTCTCATTCTTGGCTCTACTTGTAGAGACATCTCATTGAGAGTTACAGGTACTGCTCAACTTATGACAACAATTGAGCCCAAAATTTATGATGCTGAGAAATTTGTTAAGTGAGTTTTGCCCCATTTTACAACTTTTCTTGTCACATTTGTTAAGTGAGTTGCTGAAGTTGTTAAATTAATAACATGGTTATTAAATTGATCTGACTTCCCTATTGACTTTACTTGTCAGAAAGTTGCAAAAAGGGATCACATGACCTCCCAGGACACTGCAACCATCATAAATATGAATCAGTTATCAATCATCTGAATGTAAATACAAATGATCATGGGGATCCTGCAACAGTCGCAAGTGTGAAAAATGGTCATAGGTCACTTTTTTAAAGTGCCATTGTAACTTTGAACTGTCACTAAATTAACTTCTAAGTCAAAGGCTACCTGTACTCAGATTAAGAATGGTAGAAGTAGAAAATTCTGTCTGCACAGATAGTTACTAAAGCATCGCACTCTGACTAGAGTTCACTGTCATAGGTGTGTCAAGACACACCAAAGCCTTCGAAGAAATAGCTTATTGTCGTTTTATGTTCGAGGTTTTTTTTTTTGACTGTCAAAGCATTAAAGTTGTAGTTCGAAGACGTTCATGGACTCTGCAGTGCTCCTGAAAGATAATTTAACATGTACATATTGTAGATGAAGAATGTTATCATTTCACTTAATGAAAGTGAGGACTGAAAGTGTTCTCTTTCCTTACAAGCTTTTGTGCAAATAAAATATAGTTTGCACTCTTTTTTTAACGTGCATGGTTTTATAACTTAAAAGTTATCTGATGTAATTTGGTTTTGAGAATAGCAGTATTATGATTATTGGAGCAAAGATGATTTTAGAAATATAAAAAGTTGGATTAAGAATCTGTCATTCTTGCAGAAGTCCAACTGAAGCAACTGAATAAGTTAATCAGGACCAAGAATGTCTCTGAGGATGACAAAATCTGTATCCATCCTACTATATACACCACAATCAATTTGTTATTTTATGGTCTTAAATTCAAATGGGCATGCACTTTATCAAATCTATTGATGGAACCAATCTATAACTGTATTACAAGGAAATTATGGTACTTAAACTACACTAAAATTAGTGTACATATATATAACAGAGAATGGGATGGAGGGGTATTTAGGATTGCAGCTGATCATAAGACAAACACCTAGACAAAGTCAACCAAAATTTAATTTGAGTTTAGCCTATAAAAAAAAAAGATTATGTTCTTATATTCATTTAATTCAGGCCATACATAAATGTCTGAATCTTTTTTTGTAATTTGAGTGTAGGAGATTTCTAGTTGAGTTGAACTTAATTTCCTGATGGCCACCAAACTATAAAATTTATATTTAATGTAGGTAGAGTCACTAAGTTTCTATATGGCCATTGGACCAGTATTTTTAACAATTGTATTGTAACTTCATTCTTGGTTCTGCATAAAATGAATGACCTAGAAGGAAAAAAATATATCTCTGGCAGCAAAAGGAGAAATTTCCTATCAGATCTGAGATTAGATTAGTTTTATGGTCGGTCAGATCAGAAATGCAATCCTTTGAAAAATATGCAGGTAATTTTTAGCTTTCTGTTAAACGAATAGATTGACTTAGAAAGAAGTTCATAGGAGGCCTTTTTCTGTATGTTCAAGGGTTTTAAGACATGGGACATATCTTCAGGCTTGGTATAACAGGAGAGTAGACCTGCAGCAAAAGAATAGCAGAATTCATGAATTTTGTATTTCCTTTGTATTTTGGAAATGATTGTGATATTAGCTACCTGTGTTGTTTATAGATTTGTCATGTTGAGGTGTTTATTATGGTTTGTTGAGGGTCCAGCTGAAAGACAAAGACCAGTGAAAAGCATGATAAAAATGCTATTCTAATCTCTGTTTAATACTCTGTACTGTTTAATTCCTTCATTTCTTTATAACGAGTTCGGAAATGAGTTCATAATATTGCATTTCTTTTTATGGTTTAACCTTAAACCATATCCTGAAATAATTGAAGAAAGGTAGTAAAGATGATTTACCTGAAAATAGATACATTCTTGCAGCCACTGATCCACAAAGCACATGTCCTATCACTCAGAATGTAGACTGCTTTGCTGCTTATATGATGTTCCAGTGTTACTGGAGCCTGAGAAGCTGTTGTTCACCTTACTAAACTTCAGGTACAGCCACCACTAAATATTGTTTTCCTCTGTTGCCTTACCTTAGGGGATCGGAATTCACTTTTTCCCCTTCATTCCAAGCAGAGTTGATTAAATGGTTTTGTCAGAGGCACACAAGGACTGTTACAATCTTAAATCCAGGAAAATTGGGTCAACCTTTCTAGAGAATTCACCTTTTGAATTATGAGTAATAGCAACCAAATGTGATATTAAACAATATTAAGGTTCTTTTATTATTAATTGCTTAATACAATGTACCTATACACTAGACTATTCCTTTTCATGTAAATTCTCAGCCAAATTATACAGGTTCTTAGCCAGCAGCATGGTACACTCTGTATAGAGAAGTACTCATACATGCCATTAATGAGCATACCACAACCGTTGCATTTATGCATAAATATGCAAAACTGCCAGGATAATTCACCTGTCTTATTCCCTAGACACAATATAGAATTACACTTTGTCTTTGATTTGCAGAAGGACAGGCTGCAACAGAATCAACTGTATGCAGCAGAATGTTCTTTTCCCAGCCTATTTGGCTACATTATTTAACCCTAACCTTTGCTATCTTCCCATCTTTTTCTTTTTATTTCCTCTTTCCCTTTCTCTTTCTGTCCCTTCTTGGATGCTCAAATGCAAAGGGAGAAACGTTTCTTCTTTTGTTTTGTTTTACTTTGTTTTACTAGCCCTCTGCCAGTAAAAATGAAACTTGGAAAGGAGGGCTGCACACGCTGGCAGAGGCACCATGGGATTGTCCTTTGTTGTTTCCAGGGTGGCCCCGTCTAAGCACGCCATGGGCCGGATCAAGCCCACATTCCTTGAGTTTGACACCCCTGTTTTAGAGGGTCGTTGAAGCACTTGGAGGTTTATCTGTGTCCTCAGGGTGATCTGAGTAGTCCTCCTGGTTCCTGTAGTCTGCAGATTTTCTCTGGAAATCCATTCCTACTCCCACACCATTCAAAGGGTGTTCACCCCAAATTGTATAGTATACAATTTGGGATGAGCACCCTTTGAATGATGTGGGAGTAGAAATGGCTTTCCAGACAAAAAATTGCAGCCTACTGGAACCAGGAGCACTACTCATGTGACCCTGAGGACACAGATAAACCTCCAAGTGCTTCAACAACCCTCTAAAAAAGGGTGTCAAACTCAAGGCCCAAGGGCCAGATTTGAGCTGCAGAGTGCTTAGATCTGGCCCATGGGGCCATCCTGAGGTGCCTCTGCTAGCAAAAATGTGCTCCCAAGCTCCATTTTCGGCAGCGATAGCCTCCTACAACCCTCTACCAGTGAAAACGGAGCTCGGGTGGGCCATGGGCAGCCTTCCCAAACTCCGGTTTCGCTGGCTGAGCACTCAGGCCACCCATAGGCACCCCTGATACGAATGATGTCAAGCTGGCCACACCCACCCCGACCCCCCCAAGGTCAAACACAACCCTGATGAATGAAATCGAGTTTGACACCCCTGCTCTAAAGGATGCAAATGACCAGCTGTCTGCAAGGAATATAAATCCTTCCATTCCACACTATCCTGTCAGAGCTGAAGAAGCTTCCTGGATGAGAAGCTAAACATCTTCAAAAGAAAAAAACAAAGTCCATTTGCCTCCTGAAAAAGCACCTTTGGGACAACTATGACCTGGATGACTGAGAATCACTACGGAATCCTAGGTTCTTGGGAAGAACTCAAAGCTTATGAAGGCTAACACCAATTAAAGAACTGGTAGCTGTAATTTCATATTGTTGTATAGATAATAATAATAATCTAGAGAAAATTTATAAAATGTTTAGGATATGCTTTAAGAGATACTGCTGAACATTTTGGAAGTCCCTTGAAAGGAAATGTGGAAACAGGTTATTGATAATCCCATAAAACTATTGATTCTGACAATATTGTATATGCATTGTTACTGTCAGTTTTTGAAAATATAGCCATGAGAGATGAGTTCATGAACCAAATACTTTAAAAAAGTGAAATTTGAATCTCCCCTCATTTTTTCAACACCTTGGTTAACAAGGAGAGACATGACTGCACCTGGGATACATTTCCAAATGAAAATGAAATGCATGCTCATGCACACATTCACTTTCTTCTATCCTAGGTGACAAAACATATGAATATTCAGTAAACAAATAACAAGTTAGGGAAGTCAAGCAGAGTGAAAAGAAACTCTCTTTTAGACTTCAGTCCCAACTGGATTTGTCCAACTTTCTGTCAATTAAAACAAAAAATCATAATGGATGATTAATCATTTTAATCATGACAACCTCTTTAAAGTCAGTAGTGAAATGCGCAAGAAATATTGGGCTGCTTTTGCACCTACATAAATTGGTATTCTGAATTTTTGTTTGCTGTTTATCACTATTTCTGACAATGAATTCTACAAGGCATATTTTAGTATTAATGATATATGTTTAATAAACCACTTTAGAATACATTTGAGTCTTACTAACAATATCAAATTTGTTTCTTCCTAAGAAAAATTTGCAAAATAATAATAATGACACTAAGTATATAATCTGAGATAGAGAAACTTGTGTAGCACTGTCTACCAGCTGTAGCAAGTATGATGAAACCTATTAGTATTATGCCTCTATCTTAATAAAAAAATAACTAATTGTTTACTAAGCAAATTTATTCTTTTTTAAAGTGAATAATAATTGGTAAAACTATATTTCAGTGAATTCTTTATACTTTTATCAGGAAGCTGCTTTTCTTAATCTGCATTGTTTTTCTCAATTTTTTTTTCTTCCAGGCAGTATTTACTCTTCTTTTGGGTCCTTTCACCTTTTTTAATGTGCAGAAAACTAAATATCTTCAGATCATGACATCTCTAATGAGGTGGTTAGGTAAGTCTACAAGTCACAGATATTTTGTGTCCTTATTTCGAATATCCCCAACTCTCTGGATTGGATTTGGCTAACTGTGGGAAGATAGAGGGAGGAAGAATGCTTCACTTACGTTGCAGTTGTGATGATGGCTTAATGGATACAACATAGAAATTCTCCTTTGACCAGGGCATAATTCTTAAAAACCAGAGCAATTAATGATATGAAATTAAGTAGTTTTGTTTCTGTAATTGTTATTGCTGTGAATTTTAGCAGCTTGGAGGAAAAAAAGAATGAATAAGTAGCAGTCACTACCAGGACTGCAAAGAACTCAAAAAAGATGTTATGCAAAGCATAGAAACACATGGTTTGCAAAAGCCTTTCTTTATTATTGAAATACTAAAGCAGTAATATTTTACAAGGCTTGTGTGACTCCTTCAACAGGTATTCCCAACTATATCTGCCTGTATTTGTGTGCATACAAAGTGGACTTTTCCACTGAGACCAGCTATTAAACAAAGGTGTAGTGGAAAAACAATTTATTCAGGCAATCATTCATGCCTTCCTTTCCTCCCTTGGGACATAATCAGATTTTAGATAGTTACCCCTCCCCCCAAAGAAAGATTGTAATGGGCATTATTAAATGCAGAATCAAAGAGATCAAGATGCTAATAATATCCCACTTATCTATGGTTAACTCATTATTTGAATATATTACCATCATAATAAAAGAGACTGCTAATGTTCATCAAATTTTTGGTTTATTTTTTGTATGCTTCTTAAAATCTGTCATGAAATACACAAATCTTGTCTCAGTGTTTCATCCTGAACACATATGTAACTCTTTAATGGAACACTACAGAAAGATCACCAGCTGTTTGCAATTAAACCAAATGTTATCATACTGAATTTGATATAATTAAAAAAAATATCTTAGGCAATTACTTTTGTATTACAAAATTGATATTTGTTGGGCATGACTGATCATAAAGAAATTGTTCTTTGCCAGACTTACCTTGTATTAACTTGCAAAGAACATGCTAACAACATGTCTTTGATTTTCATAAACACGTTTCTCTCTATATATTGATTTTGCAGAGATGAATTTCACCTCTGCATTATTCTTATGTGTCTAAAAGACTCTTGACTTTTATCCAAATGACCAGTTGGTTTCTCCAGCAAACTGATTTTTAGAAATAGATTTGGGATTTGCAGCTGTTTCAGAATCAAGTGCACAATATATAAACATTCACATTAGATTAAGTGAGGATGCAACATATTCCAGACACTTTCAGCAAGAATTTGAATCTGGATTTCATTAAAATGAAATCGGTAAACCTATTGTTATTAGTAATCACATCTGGTTTTGGTATAATTGAGATTCACAATAGTCGGTGCCTCTGAAAAGCTTACTTTGTGCATGGTGACAGCTAAAAATCATTAATTTTACATCACTGTTGTTGTTGTTGTTTATAGAATTTGAATTCTTAGCTATGGCCATCATATATTTTGAAATTAAAATGTATCTAGCACTTCCACCTCTGAATCAGTTTTGCTATTATGCAAATTGGGACTGGGGAGAACTGTTCTCAATATTTAGAGCCATGGCTAATATAATGATATATACAATCTGTTACTAAGTTAATGATATTAATCCGTCTATATCATTAAATTTTATCCAGGCGAAGTGGAACAAAAAAACGAGTGCTCATGAAAAGCTTATATGATTTATTCCTCCTTAATATTTTAATTTACGCATACCGGTATTGGTTTTAGAGAAACCTGAACCATCTTATGTAGGTTTAGGATTTTAACTGATGTACGTATCTGTAGCTCATAAAGTTTTTATACGTGCCCATATAAAACCATTTTTCTTGATCCTTTCAGAGAGGGCTCTCATAAATAATGTGATGAGTGAAGAACATATTTTCACAGATACAGATTTAAAATATTCTCCATTTTATAGTATAAATATGATTGGTAAGGTAGAATAGGACCAGTTTGCTTCTTAGTCTTCCTTTACCCCAGGCTTTTCAACCCTCAAAAGGAAAATAGGGGTTTTGGGGGAATGGGATATTGTTTTATCAATGGCATTCATTCCATAGTAGAGAGCCTAAAATAATTCTTATTTTTTTTCTACAGTCAGCTTCAAGTTCATCAAGGGAGATTTTGTCTCTGGTACTTGTTAGTACAGGTAGACCTCAACTTACAATAGTTTGTTTAGGGACCATTCAAAGTTACAATAGCACTGAAAAAACATGATTTATGATCATTTTTCACATAACCGTTGCAGCATTCCCATGATCACATGATCAAAATTCGGACACTTGGCAGATGACTCATAGTTATGATGGTTGATATGTCCCAGGGTCATGTGATCCCCTTTCATGATGTTCTGACCAGCAAAGTCAACGGGGAAGGGGAAGCAAGATTCACACAACAATTATGTGACTAACTTGACAACCACAATGATTAACTTAACAAATGTGGCAAGAATTATCATATAATGGGGCAAAGCTTACTTAACTGCCTCAGTTTAGCACCTAGGATATCAGATATTTTGGGCTCAGTTGTGGTCATAAGTCGAGGACTACCTGTAGGATTTTTCTGAAGACTGGAAAAAATCTCTGTACAGGCAGGAAATGTAGTAGGATTTTTTTTCCTGATAGATATAAAACTTTTGCAGCTTAAAAAATGAAAAGGACAACCTACTTTTAAAATCAACCTCTGCTGTTTCCTGGAAGGAGCCTAATGGGCATTCCAGAAAGGCCTTTAAAGGTTTTTTTCAAAAGCCACAGGGGGACCTGTCAGCTAGTACTTTACACCTCAGTGATCTTTCTGTACAGTGGAGAAGATAACATTCTACTGGATTTTGCTTGTGTAGGAAATTTTTGTCAAGCAAAGTATCCAAAATCCAGTTCCAGATGAAAGAAAGTTGAAAATTCTTCTACATCTGTGGGTAGTAAAGTTGCATATCACCCATAAGTGTGCCTATGAACATATAAATATTTCTATAAACAGAAATATTTGGTTCTAATTTTAATTCGGTTAAGATGCTTTTTTTCTCAGATGTTGTAGACTTTTTTTAAAAAAAATTATTTTTTCTTACATAACAAACTTACAGTATCCATTAAACTGTGTGTTGTTGGAGTGTACAACTATTTCCTTAACAATAATTATAGCTAATGTAGACTTTGAAGAGAAATTTTGTAAGTAATTTCTAAAATCACTCTTAATTCCAGTGTTACAGTCTTTAACCTGATCAGTTAAGTACAGTACTACATAGCATAATCGGCCTTAAAAAAAATTGAACTTAGCAAATTTCAAACAGGCATCTTCATATTTTAAGATGTAGTTTCTAAAGTCCATCACTCTAAAATACTGAAGATCTTTGTTTTAAGAAAGACCCTGTTGTGAGCCAAAGAGCCTTCCTTTCCATAAAATATGTTTGAAAGACAATTTTCCGAGGGATATCATGATTTGGTGGTCTCTGCCTTCTCTTTCCCTCAAGATTCTTCTTCCCGCTAAAATCCTGCTACTTTTTTCATGAGGAATGAAGCAAGAAGCACATATTTAAAGAGGGTGATTCATTATCATTATGCTCTAGAATATTGACTCTCAGCTTTGAAGGGAATATGTGTCACGCCAGGAGCTAGTGCTGATAGATAGCTCTGTCATAAATGTGTCAAAATGGTTAATAGTTGTTTGCTTAAACAAATGGTTTTAAATTGGATCAAGAGAGCTCAGTATGGCTCCTCCTTTTCTAGCTTGATGATACGGTACAATTTTATGCTCTGATCTAATCTAGATTGTTTGTAGCAATGACAACTAGAGTAAGATACATTCTGCTGATTAATATTAAGGCTTCCGAGCTGTGAAATTTGTGACACAAAAGAAGGTAGAATTGCTAAAAGGTTTGAAAGTGGAAATCTTAATTTTCATCTACTCCTCTACAATTCTGTCACTTCGTTATAAGGTAGGATCATCTCAGGATCATCCTTTCCGTCTGTTTAAGAAGAATCATTTTGACATTGGCTCTGTTGTTCTATAAGCTTCTAGAGTTGTTTCCAGAATTGCCAAAGTACTGTGTCAAGTGCTTGAGGAAGAATACAACATCTGCTGGATTCTTAATTGGCATTTTTGAGAAGGCTAGACATGTTGCTCAATTCCTCTCTCCTAAAATGCTTGGTGATATCTCAGAAAGGACAAAAACAACCCCTGCAAATAAATGGGATGCTGGAGGCAGGTATTTGCTTTGCAGATGTCACCCTTCCATTTATTTTATTTTTAATTATAATAATCTTGAGGGGGTATGTGAAAGTAAAGTGAGAAAAAAAAACTAAGTGAACATTGAAGAAAGGTACATTTGGAGAAGCATCAAAAGAAGCATTTACCTGGGCAGGATAGTGAAGTTGTCTTAGAAAGGAAATTTGTTTTTCCTTTCCTTGAAAATATGTGTACTTTTTTTTTACTTGATGATACTTTGTAGAGTTATTTTTTAACCCGTTTGTTTTCTTTGTTTTCATTTTTCACCTTTATTTCTTTTATTTTCTATGGGTTTCTCAGAAGTTTCTCCAACAATTAATTTATAAAATTTGTCTCCAGTTATAACGCTCTAGAAGTGGAATGATAGAAATAAGATGTTGTACCACCCCAAAATACCTAGCATTCTATTTATTTCCTTAAATCACATGTATTCTGGGATGCATTTAATTACAGATGCACCTTATGTTTTGACAAACTGAAAGTTTTATTAATTTTCTGATAAAGATGTATGTAGATAAGTGTTTTAACTTTTTTTTTATTTGAATAAAAATAACCACTGACTTCATAGTTAATTTTCATAAAATTGGATGTTTGTATTCTTTCTCATTACTTGAGGATCTTGACGTTAGATGAACAGGGCCTGTCCCATATGCCACCAAATCCTAGCTTTAATACTTGTTATCAAGAGTTATTAGCCTCTTTGTTTTGATTTATCGTTGGACATAACTGGGTTTTGGAACATTGTCTTCATCTTGCTGCCTTTCAGGACAGAAAGATAAATTTAGCCTATGAATATTCAGCTTTGCATTACCTACAACACAAGCAAGAAGATGTTCCCACTATTCCCTTCACTGGGAAAGACATTAATAAGATAATTGTTAAATAACTTGAATTGCATCAGGCTTTTGTGAATTATGGATCAGAAAAAAAATGAACATTTCCAGCAAAACCTTTGGTTTACAGCTTATAAAATATAAGGTAAACCAGATCACTCCTAGAGTTAAAAAAGAGCTAACGTTTTAGTGATGTTTTTGCATATTTTAAAAATAACTAGCACTGATGATGTTATCTAGTTTGAGTAATAAAACATCTGCAAGAAAATAACCAATCATAACTTGTTTTGAAAAGTTTTGAGACTCATCATAAGTAGCTTGCATTTTGTTTATATGTGCTATACAAAAATTGAGTCAGATGTTACAAATAATTCTCACATAAAAATAATTGTGTGTGTCCATTTGTGGCTCAGTTTTCTGTTGTATAACTATTGATGAATTCATTTTTTTAAAATTCTGAATTTATGATAATGTCGTAAATCAGTTACCAGGTATAAACCATTTAACTGCACAGATGCACAGTTATGCATGCATTCATATCATTCAAACAACAAACTTTATAATCTTTCATAATGGTTTGGTGTTTTGTAGAGTTGGATTATTTCATATAAAATGTCTGGTTTAAATTCCCTATAGCCCACAGACATAGAGAGATATTCTTATGGCAGTAGAAAATACATATTGTCTGTCATCCTAGGAGACAAATTCAGAACAATCGGTCTAATTATATTAAGGCAGATTCCAGGTATTGTAAATGGTATGAACATTTTTTCTAACAGAAAAAACATTTAGATAGTGGAACCAATTTAGAAAATTGGTGGGTTTCCCCATCACTGGATTTGTTCAGTAGGGGCTGGACAGGGGACAACTACAGTCACAGATATCTTTATATAGCTTTCCACATATAGCAAAGATTTGGACTTGGCGTAAATTGCCTCTTCTAACACTATAGATTCTGTAAAGTATCAGTTCACTGTTGTCTGTGGTCTCTAAGCTTGGCCCTGCCCTTCCAGCACAGAAATAATGCATGTTCTCTTTTTTTAAAAAAATCAAATGTTACAAAGTGATCATCAGAATTATCCCCAAACTGGCAGGTTCAAGCTAGACCTGAGCGATTGGTGACTTGTCTCCTGGAAGTGAACTTGAGAATGCTGTACATAAAGTTGCTAGGTGACTTTAAATCAAAAGGTTTGGAAAGATCATGTTTGCTGGGGCAAACCACTGATACTCACATGCTACTAGGATGAGAAATAATGAACAGTCTCTAGCTGATAAAGGGTACTTTGGGAGGATATGGGTCAGATCTTCACCCTTGAATGAACAGAAAGAGTAGAGATATATTGTTTCACTCTCCAGCAGGAGAAGAGGTACAGAGGTCTTATGGTTAAATATAATTAAGCTCCAGCAGTGTTTATGGGACTATGCACCATAAATCAAACTCTTTTCTCCAAATAGAGAGTTGGATATTTTTCCACTTGCATTTTCTGAAAAGACTAACTTGTCTTAACTTGATCTTTCTTTGAAGCTACCATTGCCCTGTCCTACTCCTGTCAGGATGTGTGAGCTTGCAATTCTTGCTGCCTTACTGATAATATTTTATGTCTTTGTGAGAGTTCTAGATAATTTGAAGAGCTTTGTACCTTTCCTGTGGTGATTTAGAGCTTTTGTACATAATTGTTTTTAGAAGCAATAAGAGACTTGTAACTGTTACAGGTTGAGCTTTAAGGTTCAAAAAGAAAAAAAAAATCTCCAAAACAGAAAGCTGCTTTCTCCATGTACAGTAGAATATCTGAACATAATATATTCCAAAAAAAAACTTTTACGGTCCCATGGATAGACAGTTGGATTTGGAAAATGAAAACCAGGATTCAATCTTCCTCCTGTATTGAAATGTCATCATAGCAGTTTGTAAGAACTAATAAAGGAGAATATTTGTATCTCAGGATTGATGTGAGAGGTCCTTGGTGTTCTTTGAGCTTGCTTGCACAATCAAGTTCAGAGAGCACCAAGGACCCCTCAGTTTGTAAGAAAAAACAGGGGTGAGGAATTCTAATTTAGCTTTTATTTTATATTTTACTGAACCATTGGGAAAGATACCTTTTCCAGTGCAAACCAAGATTAGTTTATTGGAGGGAGGCGTTTTATTTCATATGAACATTGACTGTGGTGTAACATGGAGTCCTTGTGGAAGTAATAGCAAAAAAAACAACAACCCCTAAATACAATTTGTGTCAGAGTTTGTTGCAGCACATCCAGCAAGCACACACAAGTAAATGTTTAAGCAGGCTTCATTAAATAGAAGAACCTTCTTTATATAAAATATAATTCATGTATACAATACCTATGTAGATTTTCAGCGTGGTAGCAAGTACAAATGAACACAGGCAGAGGAGAGTTGATTTTGAGCGAGCTTTAGGAGAGTTTGCAGAGTTCCAGCAGAGATAGTTTGGCAGAGACAAAGAAACTCTTGTGTACATACAGAACAGTCAAACTAAGCCACATCCAGGCTCCTAGTGTCTCTTGGCTCACATAGCAACTATTATGTTTCCGTTACCATACAGCCCCCATTGGCTGACCTTGTTGCTATGTCTCTTCCAAGTCATGAACTCTCATACACTGAAAATTTGTGCCTTGTACAGAATTAAAACAAGGGAAGAAGTAGTCAGTGGATGCCAACTTGGGTTAAGAAAAGAGAAGAAATCCTGGCTCTCCAAAGGCATCAGACTATGAAAGGTCCAATGGACTAGAACCTCACAGTACCCCAATGCTCCTGGGAAGAACCAGCTTTTTAGACTTCCAGAGTTGCGAGGAGTGTAGGAGCCTACTGGATTTGAAAGGGAAGGGTATCCCATAGGACAGGGGCTGCTGTGGAGAAGGTACACAACCTAAGTCCCATGAAGTGACAGTATTTAAAGGAAAGGACACCCTATCAGATCTGGTTGGACAGGCAGATTTTTCCTTTCATTAATTCAGAAACGGTTGTACAAATATTGCAGAATAATTTTCAAATTAAGGACACAATTCTATAGTTCCTGATGAGGTATCAACATCCAAAAGCTGGTATTTGAATGCTTTCCCCTTGCAGGCACAGACATCTTTTTGTTCCTTGTTACTCTGCTTTTGGACTGTAGCAGAAGTAAAATAAAATGGAATCTTGTGAATATAGTCTGCATGCCAGAATGCAGACTTAAAGATTCACAGTCTACAACTGTGAAATAGCCCTTTGTCAAATACAGTATTCAGTGCCAGATACCCAACTGCTTTCTCTGTTGGATAAATACATATTTAGGTTTTTTTTTTTATAACAAAGTTGTTGGATAAGGAACAGAGTTTTTATGCCCCCAGCAGCCTCTCCAAGAAACTGTAGAAGTTGAAGTGAAAGAATATTCACTTTAGGAAACTTCTGTTTGTTTGTTGTTGTTTTGTTTTGTTTTTAGAAACAGGTAGATAAGTATAGCTAGGAATTTGTGCCAGCTAGTTTTTTTTTAATTTCTGTGTTCAGTGTTTTTGAGTCGTATTAATTTTTCTGCACAAATTATAGAATTCAATCTTTAATTTTAGCCTTCCTATTTTCAATTATTTACTGGGTTCTCTACTGTTTTGAAATAACTTATGAAGTAATTTATGAGTACATTTCATCTGAAGATTAAAAACAGATACAAAACAGTAGCAGCCATATTTATATTTCACAGTTTGATTGTTTTTTGAAAAGAAAATGGAGTCTTCAGGTTAAAAGTGGCTCTAAACACTATTATCAGTTATTGGAAATGTATCATTATCAATCCTAAGAAAATTAGCTTTAGATGTTGTTTATAGTTAAGGTTTTTATAAAGGTGGATTTGTGCTGGGTTATTTGAAATGCCTTTGTGATCTTGAAAACAATGAGGCACTTTGAAGAGTGGAATAAATACCTTGCTTCCAACAGACAGATGATTGAGAGCAAACTTTGAAAATACTGTAGTCTTATTTGATCTCCTTGGATTTGCTACATTAACTAGACCAGCTGACCAACAGAAGGTAGAGCAGATTGGGGAGGCAGTAATCAAAAATGGATTTTTGTGAAAGCTCACACAGTATTGAAATCAAATCCAGAGCCTAACGTCTATGTTCAGAAACTCACTCACTCCTTAATTCTATTTGGGATAGTTTGAGCTGAGCCACCTTGTCCCTACAATTGGTAGGTCTTGAAATTCTCATGAAGAAAAAGAGTAAATTTGGTAAGACAGCAGTCTGCTCACATTGGGCATACATGATGAGAATCAGTACTGAAAGAATCCAGGTGGGAGCTGAGGGGAGCTAGTTCCTTAGAGTGAAATATTCTATTATGAAACAATAAACTGCAATGGTACATCTTCTAAGGTGTATGCATTTTTATGCATAAAAGAAAGAGGAAAATAATAGAAAATAAAAAGCACAATAAATGATAACTTACCCAAGTTTATTGTGATTACAGTTAGCCACAGGCAGCAAATCTGATTGTTGTTGATTCAGAACAAGGCCAGTGATTTCTTTATACCATTTACAAAAATTCCTGTCCTGTCAGTTTTTTTTTAAATTTTACAAATGCTGCCCTGAACCACAGGGCATGTACTCTTGCACTGCCAGAGGCAATTTTTCAAATGACCTTTCATCTGAACTGGTATATGGTTATACGAAGAATTTTTTTTCATACAATTTTATTAGTACAAACAAGACAAGAACCCTCAAATGAAGGGACCATGTACATTCTTGTATAATTCAAATGTGAAGTAGGTGTTCCTGAGGTAAAAAACAAGTGGTATTTAGAAGAGCCTAAACGGAGCCTTATATAACCCCTTTTCAGTCTTCAGTACAATCAGGTGAGTTGTTTATGTACTGATAACACCTCATGACTCATAACTCTTAGAAAAGATGTTGAGACTCTAGAAAGAATGCAGAGAAGAGCAACAAAGATGATTAGGGGCCTGGAGGCTAAAACACAAAGAATGGTTGCTGGAATTGGGTATCTCTGGTTTAATGAAAAGAAGGACATGATAGCAGTCTTCCAATATCTCGGGGTTCCACAAAGAAGAGGAGGTCAATCTATTCTCCGAAGCATCTGAGGGCAGAGCAAGAAGCGATGGATGGAAACTAATCAAGGAGAGAAGCAACGTAGAACTAAGGAGAAATTTCCTGACAGTTTGAACTGTTAATCAGTGGAACGACTTACTTCCAGAACTTGTGACTGCTCCAATACTGGAACTTTTGAAGAAGAGATTGGACAACCATTTGTCAGAAATGGTACAGGGTTTCCTGCCTGAGCAGGGGGTTGGACTAGAAGACCTCCAAAGTCCCTTCCAATTCTGTTATTTTGTTCTATAGCTTTATCCAGATGAGTGTTTTGTCCATGTCCCTTCAGCTATAGACTAGGAAAGATCCAGCAAAGATTAGATAGAGGGGGAAAGTTACAAAAGTTAGGATCCAGTCTACTTCTCTGGTTTAACTCTGTTCCTTCTCTCTTCTTCCCTTCTCCCTCCCCCTTTATGTTTCAGCATTCATCATCATGATCATTGTGGCCATCCTCCGCATCGCCAACGGTCAAGGGGAAGGCCACCCCCCTCTGGCCCAGCTCTCAGGAGTACGGAATCTCTTTGGAGTCTGCGTTTATTCCTTCATGTGTCAGCACTCCCTGCCATCCCTCATCACTCCCATCTCTAAGAAGAAGCATGTTAACAAGCTAGTCCTGCTGGATTACATCTTGATCCTGGGTTTCTACAGCCTTCTGTCTTTCACTGCTATCTATTGTTTCCGCAATGGGACGCTAATGGACATGTACACACTCAACTTCACAAACTGTGACATTGTCAGCATTGCGTTTATCCGCTACTTCCTGGGACTCTTCCCTGTCTTCACCATCAGCACAAACTTTCCTATAATTGCTGTGACTCTAAGAAATAATTGGAAAACTCTCTTCCACCGGGAAGGGGGAACCTACCCGTGGGTAGTGGACAGGATTTTTTTCCCAACCATCACACTAATTCCTCCAGTTATTGTGGCTTTCTGTACTCATGATCTGGAATCCTTGGTGGGAATCACTGGTGCCTATGCTGGAAATGGGATCCAGTACATCATTCCTGCTTTTTTAGCATACTATAGTCGGAAAGAAACACAAACAACCTTTAGAAATAGCACACTCAATAAACATTTGTCCCCTTTCCGGCACACCTTCTGGATTGGGTTTGTGCTGCTCTGGGGACTTTTTTGTTTTTTGTTTGTTACTGCAAATATCATTTTGAGTGAAACAAAAAACTGATGGAGCAATATTGCTGGTTAAGATGATCTCTTAAGACTTCTGTTCCAGGTGTTGCACGCAGTAAGAATATTTTTTAAGCTATTTTAAGATTAAACTACTTTTAAACTACTAATACATTATCGAGCTTGATGCTCATTTGAGGCACCTTGCTGCTTGCTCAGTTACCTTCCAGATTCCGATTTTCCATTTAATGCACAAAACAATTGGACTCTATCCTACATCAGGCTGCTATGACTTTTTAAGCAGGATATTTTCCTCTCTATTAGAAGATGTCAGAGACTGTTGGATATGCATCTAATCCCTCACGTGACGGAAAAAAACAATTTTACTAAAAGTTTTGCTTTTAGTAGTCAAGCCAGTACCCAATGACTCAAGCAAATTACTTATTAAGATCTGCTTTCCTAATCATTCATATTCTTTCGGAAGTGACTTCTAACCTGCCCAACTCATTGAATATTAGGAGCAAAATGAAAGCAACTGATTGAACTTGGTTTCATAATGGTTAGTACTGCATGATGTATGTGGTAATCTAGATCTGGAGTTGGTAGAAGAGCCCTACCACTTCTCCTTTTCCCCTAGTCCTGCTTTGATTGTTTTCCCCATTTGTTTTTCAGCCTTTCCAATGCCTTTCCATGTTGCCTTGTTTCATATAATGCAGTCCTGAGACTGAAACTTTCCAAGCTTTAAGCTTTGTTGTTATTTTATCTCAGATATTTCCCTTCTCAATTGTTGATGTACAATATGGGTCTGAGAACTATAGCAGTGACGGTGAACATTTTAGACACAGAGTGCCCAAACTCTGTGTGCACACACATGCCCAAACTGCAAGGCAAGTGTCCATGTGTGCAAATGCGCATGTACATGTGTGCAAATGTGCGTGCACATGTATGAACATTCATAAGCACACATGCACAGAAATGTGCACATGCAGGAGAGGCCCTGGGGCTATAGCACGCATGCCCACAGAGAGGGCGTGCCATAGGTTTGCCATCACGGAACTATACACTTGGTTGATATAAAGCCATCTCTTAATAAGTAATATAGAATGTTTCCCAGTATAATGCTTCATTTTCTCTTTATACTGCTAACAGAATCATGGTAGTATCCACAGCAGCAGGGCAGGCCCTGTGCTTTCTGTATGGGTGTGAAAATGTTGATTACTTACTAAAGGACTACTTTGATAAATGTGGAGAGCAGCTGATATTGTCTTGATGCAATATGTTATGACTAAATCTACCTAAAGAATTTTTTTAATTTAGGGGGAAAACTACAGTAAGTGGAAAGAGATTTGTTCTGAAAGCCATTCCATCTTCTATCAGAATATTACAAATGATGTCTCCTGATTCTTCCATGAAATCTCATTTCTCTGTCTTCTTAAACTGATGATCATAATAATAAAATGTAAAGGTTGAAGGAGACTTTTAGAGACTGTTGAGTCCAGTGCTATCCCAGCGCATGATTCAGCCATATCGCTTCACAGCTTATAGCTGTCCAAACTCTGTGTAAAAAATCTCTTGTGAAGTCAGTCATCATCTGAAGAAACCTGGTCCATTGTTGAGCATCTCCTACTGTAAGGAAATTCCTTCCTTCCATTGTTTGCCATTCTGCCTTCTGAAATAAGTTTGAACAATGCTGTACGCCACCCAGAGTCACTTCCTGTAAGATGAGTGGCCATATAAATTTGATTAATTAATAAATAAATAGAAACCATTCCCCTTCTACACGACAGTCATTCAGCTACTTAAAGACAGCGCCCTGCAGTCTTCTCTTCTCTAGGCTATCTCTTCATAACTTTTTCCTTTCAGGTTCCTTATCATCTTAGTTGCTGTTTTTGGATGCAAAGCTGTATAAACCAAATTAAATAAGTAAATATCAGTTTGTCAAAGTCATCACTAAAATGCAATGCCCAGAACTGGATGCTATTCTAGGCATAGTGTTGTTCTCTTTTTCTCTTGAATTAGGCTGTTCAGCCTTCTGAAAAAAAAAAAATGGGATGGAGGAGTTTGACAGAGAACTCTCAACATCCATTTCCTATTACAACATTTGGATCTTAAATCCGATATTGACATCCAACTGAATACACGATGGACAAAATATTGGATTTTGGTTGCTTCTAGTTGGGACTATAAGGCTTTGCTGAGAAGGAATATTTCTTCAAAGTCACAAAAGGAGTTTGGGTCACAACTGACAAAGTTATCCATATAAGAAAAGTATTACTTTTTCTTTCCTTTGGCTATAGATGTGTTGAAAGTGCTTTTTCTGTTATTAAATTCCATCTTCCAAACAGGTGGATGATGATGCTCTTCTCCAGGCTGGTTGTACCTGTGATATTAAATTTGATGTTCACCAAGGTTAGTTGATAAATTCAGTGCTGTTAGTTTTTTTTTTTTTTAAGAATTATTAAGTAGAATGATTTTTTAAAAGCCCAAATTGCTTTTGTTACAGAGATTGGCAGCAGCTGTGCTTAAAAAAATACAGACAGTATCTTTTCTTCAGTGAAACTCCAAAAGAAGACTGTGTCTTTGCTAGATTGCATAAGGTTAGGCTTGGCAGCTAGGGACGTTTGCTGCAGGCACATCAAGACCTGATGACAGCACCCTCTCGATGTCAGGCTGTTCTTGGCAGCCCTTTTGGTGCATCAGAGAATCACGTACACAACCTGCAAAGCTTGCAAATGGATAAGGCTGGTTTTTGGACAGCAGGTTGCCGGGGGTGGGGGCTCTTAAAGACTGAAGCCATAAGAGTCAGATTTCCATCCTAGTTCAGGAAGTACGGAAATTTGTTTAAAAAACATATCCACCCACCTTTGAAATAGGAAATCTACTATCCCAACGAGCACATAGATTTCGCGTTGTTCATTTCTGTCATTCTTGCCTGCAATTGCCGTAAACCTTCCTAAGCGGCCAAACAGAAATCACGGAGAGTCACGTCAAGAACTGTCAGATCCTGCTCCTATCTATCCTCGGAATAATAAGATACCAGCAAAGATAGGATGACTGCTAGTATTTTAATAACAAAATCTCCTGTGCTTTAGGAATCACCTATACATCACGAGAAGGCACATCTTGGCTATTACTGCTTAATCTTCAGGCGTTGAATGGTCTGAAAGATTTTTTTAAAAAATGCCCTATTTCACCTAAAAGAATTTACCATATATTTTATTGTGTTTTTCTTCTGGAGAGAGGGTTACTCATTTCATGCATATATCTCCCTCAAATCTTCAGAGACACTCGGCTCAGAAGAACCTTCTCTGAAGATGGGAGTTTATCATCGTTTGATTCTAGAAACAGGCAAGATGGGATTTTTCTGGATTTCAGCAAAAGCAGAATTCCTGCAACCGTCTTCTGTTAAACAGAAGGTCATTTTTACTTCTTGGATGGAGGGAGGAAACAACAGGCTTCAAGTGCACTCATTTCCTATCATTTACTTAAATGCACTGTTAGTGGTAACTTCACAGCTACTGCCTCTGGTATGCTTTGCGGGATTTCCCCTGGCAGCTCCTTTCCAATTCCATGTTGTATTAAAGGTATTTTCAACCAACATTAGCTCTCCCAAATGCTGCTCTGAAGGTTGTAAAACACAGTTGTAGTTTCCTGATTTCAGAACAACTCTCTAGATCAGGGGTATCCAACCTTGGTAGCTTTAAGATCTTAGGATGTCAACTCCCACAATTCCCCAGCCACCCCTGATCTAGATCAATGTGTCTTGCTTTCTGCATGAATAGGAACCAGTTTTTTCCATGGGCCTCATAATAGTGCCTTCCATTATAGAGCCTCAGACCCTTAAGAGGGTTTCTTCTTAGGGCTGGAGTAACTGTCCAAATGCCAGCAACAAGCAAGTAGCAGTGCGATCCAATCCCTGTAATAGTTGTAACTTACATTAAACATTTTCAAAAGAAGACCTAGACATGTGAAATAGGATTATTTCTCTTCTTGCATATTCTTCATTAGCCCCCATAATCAAGGACTGCCGGGAACAGGATAGGGAAATCCAGAACATAACCTTGGGTGAGAATGAGCAGCTGAGATTTTCCCCACTTGCTTTAACAGGGGAGATATTTTTGATTATTCTAATGGAAAAGTTCTTCCCTATGGCTCTTTGCTGCTCTGTGTCTTTGATTTGTCCCTAGGGGTGATTATTTTTCCAAAATGTGGTGTCTGGCCTTTTCCTCCAGGATTTAGGGTAGTGTTTCTCAACCTTGGCAACTTTAAGATGTTTGGACTTCAACTCCCAAGAATTATAAGCTTTGCTGGCTGGGGAATTCTGGAAGTTGAAGTCCAAACATCTTAAAGTCACCAAGGTTGAGAAACAGTGGGTTAGGGGAAATCTAGAATTGGTTTCTATTGCCAGAAGCAAAGAAAGACAGCCTCATGGCAGCAGCTCATAGAGAGGTGTGTGTGTGTGTGTGCGCGCGCGCGTGTGCCTTCCCTTTCTGTATTAGCCTCCTGCTTCCAGCAGCAGTAGGTTCTCTCTGAAAACTCAATTAAAACAGCTGTACCTCAACCATCTCAATTACATTTTCTCAAAGTGAAAAACACAGCAAATCAAATCATTCCACAGTCTTGGGCAACAAATGAAGTGTTGTTGGTTTTCTTCCTGATAAATTTATTATAATCATAAACCACAGCTTGATTTATGTTGAAATATTAAAAGGCATCTTTATGATGGAAATAAACAGTTTCTACTTTCCCCTTTTGTGGCTCGTGCATTATTTCTGTCTGCGGGATTAAAGCACTGTGGCAGATTTATTGAGGAACTGGAGTGTAAATCTGAAATCAAAGTGGTGCTAGAGCTGGTGGCCACCTTTTTTTCCCCACACTTCAAAGATCACACGAGCAACGAGCCACCTCCAAAAGTAGGGTAGCTGGAGATACCAGATTTGAGGAAGAAGACCTTAGGGGGAATTGTCAACACTTCACCCTTATTGTTCCACTGAAGCTTGTGAAATCAGAATATTTTGCAATTGCCATGGTCCAGTCAATCTGTTCTTGAGGTCTGTCACATCTCTGGAAAGCTCTGGAGAAAGCTATTTCCTCTTTAGAATCCTGTCTTGTAAAATTGGGTTGAAATTCCTTCTTAGAAAAATTCTTTTATTTTAAACACTTGTAAAACACTGTATTTTTAAAACTACTTTCTGGGTGTTAAATAAAACTTCTTCAATGAAGTGTTAAATAACCCTTGATTTAAAAAAAAATTGCTTAAAGAGGGAATATCATGGAAGCTTAACATTTAATGGAGGTTTAATCTTCCTCATTTGGATATGTCTATTTCAGGAGAATCTTTTTTTTACAGCAGCAACAGACATTCAGTGAAATCATTAAGTGAACAACGGTTCGCCATAGGTTTGGTTTTGTCAAAACTCAGAAATAAATGCCATTATTTTGGGAAACCCTTTATAAAATGCAGTCATGACCATAAAGAACATTCAGAACTTTGAATATGGATCAGTAACATACCCACCCCTATTCAGGGCTTTCTTAATGCATGGGCCTGATGGGCACTTGCCCATGGGCCAGTGGTGGAATTCAATATTTTTTACTACCAATTCTGTGGGCGTGGCTTGGTGGGCGTGGCTGCAGGGGGTCATGTGACTGAGTGGGCAGTTTCTGTAAGCAGGGCAATAAAGATTAGGCTAGAAACAACACCAGAATGTT
>JAEANM010000310.1:0-38947 GCA_017656035.1 Myanophis thanlyinensis | reverse complement strand
AGTAACCACTAACTACAGCTATTTGTAACACATGAATATTTGTAGGTGGAGAAAAGATATGTGACAAGAGCTTGAAAAACAAGAAAGAACTTCTAGGGTCCCAATTCTGTTTAAAAATTCATTTTCTCTTATTGTTTTTCCCCCCACTAGTAACAGCTGCTGGTAAGAAGAGATAATTTAAAAGAAGAAAAAGCAACAAAAGAGGCAATAAACAAAGCTCCATGCCTCAGTGGGAGTACAATGTGGTAAGAGTGGAACACAACATGGAAGCTGAACTTGGTTCGAATTCCCAGGGAACATTAAGTTGAGGAATTCAATAGAGAGAAAATTTTCTGACCCCTTCCTTTCCATAGCAGCCTCTGTGCCACATCCCACATTAAAATTCCAACAAAGATTTTGAAGACTCAGATGGCTGCAGCCAGAAAGCAATGAGAAACTTCCTATAAGAGTCTAATATATTACGTACCCAAATGAACAAGTACAATTTTAAACAAAGGAGAAAGGGGAGATACTACTGCAAGATTCTTTATTTATTTATTTTTGATACACAGCTAGCCTGCTTGTCCCCAGCAGTACATGAAACAGCAACCTGCAAAGATTTATTTTAGTAAAACTCAATATGATCCTGTACTAAATCACATAGTATGGGAAGTCCTCGACTTACAACCACAATAGAGCCTCACATTTCTGTTGTTAAGTGAGACAGTTGTTAAGTTAATTTTGCCCCATTTTATGATCTTTTTTGGCACAGTTGTTAAGTGAATCATTGCAGTTGTTAAGTCAAATCAATCGCCTCCACATTGAATTTGCTTGTCAGAAGGATGCAAAAGGGATCACATGACCCTAGGACATAGCTACTGTCGTAAGTATCTTGCTAAGCATCTAAATCTTGACCAGATGACCATGGGGATGCTGCAATGGTCGTAAGTAATTTTGAACAGTCACTAAATAAACTGTTATAAATTGAGGACTACCTGAAGAGCCCACAGAATTTCTGATTTATATTAACGCCTATTTTAGACACCATATCTGGACTAAGAATAGGAACAGATTATAAGCCTAGCGCAAACAAGTGACACATCAGAAAAAAAATTGAATGATTTTATTTAAAATAAATGTTTGGGATTACTATTTAAATTTCATGCAATTGAACGAAGGCAATACAAACACCTGGAATTCTAAATAACTACAAAACACAGCACTTTCCACCTTTTAATTCCTCTTCACTGCCCCAACTTTTAGATTGAGTAGGACCATGCCTTTATGAGAGAAGAATACATGTTCAAACATCTTGCTAATGCCCGTCAAAAAAAACCATGTCCACCTGCAACTGACTGAAAATCCCACCAAGAACAATTTAAAATAGTAAATTCATTTTAAACCAAGCCTTTAAAGAGAAAATGAGTTCTTAACTATCATACAGCATACCATATTACCAGGATTCCCAAGTGACAATAATGGTGTTTGAAATGTTAAGCATTGTTGTTCACATTATGTCCAAAAGCAGTATAATTTTTTCCCCTTGGATGTAGTTGAAAGACAAGGAATAGTTCTTTTAATTAATATTATAACACAGATTTTTAAAGTAAAATCCTCAAGCCATTTAAAAACTATAACAATTAAAACAATAAAAATAGCAGAACAATAAAATGGCAAAATTTTCAAAGGCCCAGGAAACTCAGAAGATTTTGCACTAAAATAGCAACTATGAATGCCAGAAAAAGGATAGCAAAGACCAGCATCCTAACAGAAAAGGTGCCTTCTTGGCCTGATCACCTCCCTGGCCTCTGAAAGCACTGGAAAAGATATGTAATTATATTGTTACCCTATGGGCAAGCTTATTTGGGAGAAGGTTATTAGGACAAATTGCAAGTCTTAACAGCATTGAAAATAAAAGTTGAAGGTTGGGCCTAACAGTAGCCTGCAGTTGCTGAAGCTATTTAGAACTGGTGCAATGTTCTTTTTCCCTCTAAGTCTATTAATCTAACATTAGCACTGCCAACCTTTTTACCAAGAAGGAATCTTTGAAATATTTTTGAAGTCTCAGAGAAAATAGCAAAATATATAAAAACTTCACAGCACAATTCATTTCTAAACTGCACAATTCTTGTTTTACAATGTTTACAACAGAGATGTATAAAAATTTACAGAGCGTAAACATCCCTAGCATGGTGATTACTAACATTATGTGTGGTGGACAAAATTACAAAAATAGGGTGGGGTTTTTTTCCAACCAGAACCCAGTTGAGAAAGGCTGTAAATTGTTCTATTTACCTGATTCTGGTAAGTTCAAAAATTTCCACTGAAATAACAGTGAAACTGTGTCCATTATCCAGAATATCTAATTATACAATCTTAAATTATGCAAATAGTCACAAAGCACAATTTATGCAAATCAGTTTAAGTAACGTAGATACAATAGATTTTGTCTGTTATTCTGACTAACTTTACCTACTACATCAAAAGTCTATTAAATCCAGATGCATTAAATGAAGGGTTCATAGTTAGCTCTTTTAGTTGTCTAAATCAATTACATAGATATTAAAAAGTTGAATGTTAGAAACCAAGGCTATCTCCAAAACACAAATTGCATTCAGGTTGCCTAATTAGAATCTAAGAGTAGTTGATTTTTAAATAATGACTATAATGTTTTACCATGTTAATACAATGAGAGCAGAGGAGACTACTTCCTCCAGACAAAATGGGATAAAATAATGTGCTAGTATTCCAAAAAAAGCAACAGTCTAAAATACTCACATACAAGAATTCACAGATATTTCATTGAAAACAATAAAGGCTTTCTAAAAACAGAAAGCTCTTCAGTTACCACTCTTGCCATTGCTGTCATGAATTGCAAACTCAGACTCCTTAAACAAATAACTGGCATTATTTTTTTGCAATCTGGGAACAATGTAGCAATGCATGGAAAATGTCATCATCTAGGAGTCAATTAGCAGGCAAGAAAGCTGAAGGAACTGGTTTAACAAAACTGGCCTTGTGTGTATGAAGGTAATGAAGGTATTTTCCCTTATAAAAATGCAGCATTATTTTGTTGCATTTCCTTATGTTGTAAAAGATGAAATACCTTGATTAGCTCAGGTTCTTTTTGAATTCGTAACAACAGCTCTTCATAAAGCATCACAATAAAATTATGACTTATGGTACTTCATCAACATTCATTATATTCTATACACCATTCTTACCTCAACCATGTGATACTTGTTGATAAGAAAGTGTCAGAGTTGAATTTTGCAACTCACTCAATTATATGGAAGCTGTCAATTTCTTTTCCCCAAAGCTTTATACTTTGAAATCATTCCTTATGTGCTGTGATTAGTGTACTCTGAAACCTGAAGACTTCTCAAATTCTTGTTTAAAAATGACATATGCAACCACACTTCAAATTTAGAAGAAAATCCTTCTTACTCTGCAATCTCATCAATTTTACAAAAGTGCTTCTCTCTTTTATTATACTTGACAGTTAATCTATATTCACAGGGATTTAGCTCAAATTATAACTAGATACTAACAAGAAAATGCATTTTTCTCTTAAAAACAAAGCCATATTTTTATCTTTTAATAAAGAAGAAAAAAAATTACAAATCAGAATCACTCATGTACGTGACCATGTACACTGAACCTTACCCATAATTCATTAAATATTTAGAATCTTAATTTGGACAGTACTATATTTCATTGTAAAACTTACTATAATATCAAATACCATAACCATATTTCCTTATGCTGCTGTGATTCATCAGTGTTATTATTAGCCATGAAAACTACTAAACAGAGAGAACCAAATTTACATTCCCTGGTTAATTTTGGTTTTGTGCTGTTATATTATTTAAGTGGCTTATTTTACAGCACAACAGTGAATAGGTAAGAGAGAGAGAAAAAAGCTCTTTAATCTCACTTGTGATCAAGAGACAATTTATCTTTCTCCTGCATTTATTCTTTTGCTCCTTCTAATCTAGAACAGCTATGCAAACACAACAATGTGCCAATGACTACACAAAGCATTACAGTAATATTTGACACTTAAATTGGAAACAAAACACAAGAAGAAAAATAGCAGTGCAAACTGTTACGTTTTAAGATGTTAAGAAGTATCTGTGTCATCTGCTTTTTATCTCTGCACCTAGAATTGGATAAGGAAGGATTTTAATTCTGCATACTGGGAGCTTATTTTTACCATCCAACTTTTTGTTTTGCACCACGTTGCTATTATTATGGTGCAGAAGCACTCTAGTGCGTACTATCATGGCACAATTAACTTGCCAGAACTTTTAGTTGTTTCACTGCTCATAATGAATCACAGTAATAGTCGGGATACAGATTTATAATATCTTGAAGTTTACCAAAACCAACAGTTTATAATGAGAAGTTATTCAGAGTTCGTGGAAAAATTTCAGTCATATTTATATGACTATAAACATATTTATATGTTTAAGTGGCTATAGTATAAGGTTTGAAGGGTATATCTGCAATGTTCAGGATATATTTTACACTTTCTCCTAAAGTAGCTATTAGAGAGGAAGAATGTTGGTACATTCCTAACATGGCTATATGAATGATATAACCAGCTACAAACCAACGCTTAGTCAGAATGTCCCCTTAGCAGTACCCCTTCTGCAGCATGTTCCTGTTCTAAAATGTTCCCATGCCACCCAGCAGAATTCCAACATCCCCCATACAACCTCTTAGGCCAGGAGTGGTGAACCATGGCTTTTACAATCTATGAATTTCAACTCTCTGAATTCCTGAGGCAGCCATGCTGGCTCGGGAATTCTGGGAACTGAAGTTCATAAATCGTAAAAGGGCCATAGTTCCCTACCTCTGTGTAAGGCAAATAGAATATTTCATATACTTCCGGAGGAAGAGATGCTGTCTACCATGTAGAGGAAAAGATTCCCCTCATATTCCTTCTCTTCAGGACCTAAATTATTTAAGGTAAGGCAGAAGTTGCCAGGTTGGAAAAATAGTCCCCGCAAATAGTCTTCCAACTCCAGAAATATGTGGGCAAATACCAGGAGTAGAATCCAACCAGTTTTGCTACCTGTTCAGTGTGTGTGTATGTGCACCAGCCATGCTGCTGTGTGGCTTCTAAACTACTTATTTTTGTTTCCCAGAGGCAGCTGGAGGTGATTTTTGCTTACCGGAGGTGATTGGGAAGGCTGTGGAGGTGCGCAGAACAGCTTCAGATGAGTAAAAAAGAAAAAAAAACTGAAGGGGCAGAGCAGGGGTGGGTGGGAGGGCCCAAATATCATCAGGGAGGGGTGGGTGAGACCAAACACCATCATTGCTACCAGCTCGGCAGAACCAGTGCGACCAGGCTGCATTTCACCATTGGCAAATACAGAGAAATTTAAAACTGAAAGCATTGTCTGTTAAAAACACTTTCTGTAGAAAAAAGGAACAAGTCCAATGGACCATTTCCATTAAGATTTTCATTTCTCTTTGTGTTTGCACTATGTTTATTTGTTTATGAACTGATAATCTTTGTATAAATTAGGAGCTGGATATAGCTTCAAATTATATTCAAATCATAACCATTTGTAGGGATATATTGGGATCTATTAGGATCTAAAATTCATATTAATTGATGACTGTTTTGTAAAGTACTTTATTTGGAGCATTGTCTTTCATATATATCCTTTTATCAAGTTATATTTATGCATTTTAACATAAATGTCTGCAATTGGACATTTAATGTTAAACAGGGATTTCTGTATTATGTATTTTATGGCTTTGTAGTAAAGTCTGAATATGATCATCTTGTGTAAAGTTGGTCTATTTCCCAAAGAAAGGCCAAATTGTCTAATCACTAAGTTCTGCAGCCAGCAAATAAAATAATCGAGTTATTCCACCCCCCATTTTTGCCTTCTCATTACCAGAAGGGCAACATGGGCAATGGGATTGCCTATTATAAATTGAGGTTGGAGACAATGGTAATGAAGAATGCCCTAGAATTAGGAGGTGGCATTGCGAACTAAAATGCCATTAAGCTTGACTCAAGGAATATTTATCTTAAACCTTCTGGCTAGTCTTTCTCTTTGAAGGGGAAAAGTTTTCCACCCCCCTGATTTTATTATACATATAATAAATGCAGCACAAGCCAAAGAAAATATTTTCTTCCTTCCCAGTTCTAAATTCATTCCTAGGAAACAGGCAAAACATAAACTTTTGTTCCCACAATTTGAAATATCATACAAGGACAGAAGAAAATAAATGGATTTCAGCATTTTATTTCTAAATTAGAATTGAAGCAGAACTATGCGATCCTAGATTTGTATTAGTTTATAACATATCAGTTCACTGTTCACCACAGCAAAGCAGCAAGTAAGGTCATTAAACTCTAGACCTATAGAACATGCTGATTATCACCTCACAACTTGTGAGTTGATGTAGCACAATTAACAGGGAATGCATCTAGAAAATAAAGTAGCATAAAGTGGAATAGGGCACCTATATTTAGTAATGTTTACATCAGGGATAGGCAAACTTTGAGGGATTATATCAAATATTTAGTTTAGTGCTGTGTAGAAGTACATCTTCAAAAAGTAAGGAAGAAAGGATCCATACTTTAAGTCTAATAATATCTGAGACAATTCCTCATAACAAAAGACAAAAATAAAGCATTAAATTTTGCTTGTGTTTAAGCTATTTCCTAGACATGATTTTTTTTTAAACAGAAAAGCATTTAAGAGTTAACAGGAAAGAAACCCATTTATGCAAGAGTAACATCAGTTGGCCATATGTCAAAATAAATATTGCACTAAGCAATCTATTTTCCCTTTGCTGCAATAAATGGAGGATTTGTTGATATAGCAAACTCATAATTTTGAAACTGGAATTTTACTCGTACATAAAATATGATTCCTAATTTATTATATTCAGGCTTTGAAAACGCTGACCTGTAATGTGCCTGAGGGATCCAATGCTAACTGCACACACAGCTAAATGTTACAAAAAATTTAAGAAACGGCGTAAAGTTCTATTACTCAATTCTACATGAGAAAATTGAAAAATAGCTACACTTAGTAAACTCTTCCACTGGATATTAATTCAATAAGCAGCCAAATGTGTATAAGATTCAGACTGCATGAAGACAAATTTGTATATTACTTTTCCAACTTCTTGTCAACTAAAAGGTGTGCTAATTTATAATTCCAAATAGCTCCAGAATTATTTCCATAATTCTACATTTTATCTTCATTTGAAATAGTATAAGTTTTAACCAAATGATGTAGTGGAGTAGTAGTATAAAAGGTGAGCAATTAAGAACCCCTTGTCTCACTCATGAATTCATCAATAGCACAATGTTATCTCTTAGTCTCAAATTTAAAGGCTTGAGCATTTAAAAATTGGGAAATACTTTTCCTAGAAACATAAACTGAAATTTAAAGTTATAGTTAGAAAAATAGATATTCAGCCTATTACCTCTTGCACAGTTGTTTAACTACAAAACATATTTCAACAACATTTATAACAGTGCTAAATTATTAGATTTTGTGTTCAATAAATTATTGTGAGTCAGTTACAAAACTCTTTTTAATGCTGATACCCAGTCACATCGTATCTTCATCTTCTTCCTGGTTAGAATGTAAAATTAAACACAAACTTTGGAAGAAGAGTGTCTTTCGTATTACATAGTATACAAGTTCCATTGCTAATTGACAGTGCAGCTATTTTTTGGTTTATATTAGAAGTGAAGAAAAAAGGGGGATAGTTAATAAAAGAATTAGAGCACTAGAGACTTCTGGTGTTTCAGCCACTAATTTGTAAATCCAAATACCTCTAGACTAAAGAAGATATAAAATGTGTACCAGAATCACAGGCTTAAATTCGAAGAATAAAAATAAACTTCAGTTCTCGGTTCTGCAAATGCTCTTGGTAGAATTCAAAATAATTAGTTCAAAGGAATTTTTTTTTTAAATTAAGATATGTATAAAGATACTAGAGATACCCCTCCTAGTTCTTTTAGACCTCTTGGTGGTGTTCAGCATAATTGATTATGGTATGCAGAGGAGCCCATTTTTCATGTTCACAAGGAAAAAGCTCAATACCAGATTAAGCAGTTAACAAAGCAATAGACAAACTGATTGTCCTTCCCAGATTGATTTTCAATCATTACAGTACATGGGAACTGAAAAAAGTTCAAGAATTTGAACCTTCAATTAACTATAAACAGGTCTTGCAAACCACCAATCCTTTCAATTCTGTGTTACTAGCTGCTGCTGTTCAAATAATAATCTACTACCTGAACTCTCTTTCAGACAGATCAGTGGGTCAGTGTTAACAGCACCATTTATGTAAGAATGGAACAAGAGCATGTGGACATTCATACATCATACTCATTCTTCCATTTCTTTTACTTAAAAAAAATAAGTTGGCTTGCAAAGGTCATAGGTTATTGGGTTGAATTTTTCAGTTGATTTTAGACATTTGTTTAGGTTCTTTAGAAAAGAGGAATCAATGGCAATAGTGTAGCAGAGATCTAGAGATTAGTGTTCCATGCTATGAACAGGACCATGAAAAATGTCACTGTAAAGAGGTGTTTTGCTTCTGTATCTCAGTCATAAGATCTTATGAGGCTTCAGAGGCTGTAAAAATATAACTGGAGCCATATGAAGTGTGTGCCCTGCCCTTTCAAGAGAAAAAAATACATATCCACCCCCATGACTCTCACACTAAGTCTTTGTGTAGACACAGAATGATAGCAAAGTCACAGATTATGTATTTTGAATTACAGTAAAATTCAAACAGTTTTTTTTTCACTTCTAATTTGCTCATCAGCATTAAAAGATAATGATATTTTCTTGGTATATACAATTGTTATTAAAAGAAGGGAAATGTGTGCATGCTTACCATATCACCCTGAGCAATCTTCTTCAGAATTTGCTGCTTGGTTTTCAAATATATCTGCACACCATCTGCTCTTCTCACCTGAAGAAAGAAGATAATGTATATTACCTTTTTTTTTTATTTTTTACCACCTTGTAAAGGAACAAAGCACATCAATAAGCATTGAATTATTTTTCTTCATGTATTAACAGCTATTGTATTTTAATAAAAATAAAGAATTTTTAAGTGGGTCATAATTTCTTATGATACACTTATACCATAACAATTTAATTATTGACATAAATGATTTTAAAAAAATCTGAACAAGAGTAAAACAGTAGATAAAATAACATAAAAATCTCTTAAAGACTTTTCTATGAATCAAGAAAAATACTGAAAATACAGGTACAATTAGGTTTTGCAGCTGTTAGAACAAATGAAATATTTTTTGCCTGTTCTCTGAAATAGTATCCTAAGATGGACTGGATATTCACATTACAAATCAAATCAAAGACACAGATCAAATGCAATTATGTACTTTCTTGAATCTTGATCTTTTAAAATTAGAGACCATGGTTGGGGACTTCCTGGTTTATAATGCAGTGAGGAATTAGCAATACTAACAACTGCTGGTTTGCTAATCCTCACTGCATTATAAACCAGGAAGTCTCCAACCATGGTCTCTAACTACTGCAAGTAGTTGTAATCCTCAACCTATGACACAATGGAGCCCAAAATTTGTGTTGCTAAGTGAAACATTTGTTAAGTGAACTTTACTCCATTTTCTTGGCACGTTTGTTAAGTGAATCTGATTTTCTCATTAACATTGCTTGTCAGAAGGTTACAAGACGTGAACATGACTCTGTGACACTATAATGGTCATCAACGTGAATTAGTTGCCAAGCATCTGAATTTTGATCACTTGACCATGGGAATGCTACAACAGTCATTAAGTGTGAAAAGCAGTCATAAGCCACTTTTTTCAGTGCCATTGTAACCAAACAGTCACTAAATGAACTGTTGTAAGTTGAGGACTACCTTGCCTATTCAGCAACTAGAATATAAAATTCTAAAAATGGATCAGGGTCTTTTAATGTTGGGAGTACAATTCCTAAAATTCTAAGCCAGCATGATTAGTACCTAACTTGTACCTCACTACTTTTGATACTCTTATAGCAGTACATTTAGATAGAACTATTAATAAGGGTTTTTTTTACATCATCAGTGTGCTTATTTACTGAAGATTTCTGCCAATACATGTAATACATGCAATTAGTTATAGTTTAACATGGTTCAATTCTCCTGCTGTGCTCTTAATACAGTTTCTAAAAGCTATGTAAGGATCATATTCTGTCCATGAAAACATGCAAGGCAATTTTTGGCCATGTACACCTTTACTTGAATGGGATTATGAGCAATTTTCATAGTACTTAGTTCCATGTAGGTATGTTTAATTGCCACACAAACTGATTCAACACTTCTCTTCACAATTCTCTCCATGTTCATTCAATGCAACAAAAAATTCTGTATATAATGCTTATGACTATTAAACAATTTTGAGTTGTTTCAAGTAAATGGAAACAATCTTTATGCAGGAATTATGACTGAGACAGTAAAAACACAAAAAAATGATGAAATATCAGATCATTTAAAAGCACTCGCTTACTCATAAGAAAATGATGTACCTGTTGAATGATAATTAAACTGCCTTCAGTTTGCCACTAAATTAAATATTATCATTAAAGGAACATTTTAAGAACAATGTTCTTACTATCATCTGATATCTCTCAAGGTCGCTATCTTTGGTAACTTAATAAAAATTACATCATTCTTCTCTATCCATCTGTAGGAGAATTACCTCATTGATCAATAATAATGGTCCATGCTTGCAATTACCATATTATTCATAATAAAACGATTCCACTATTAAAAACAAAATATGTGGCTCACAAATAAATCAATCTTTTTAAATTATTTATTTTACTACAAGGCAAAGTTTATTTTACACTCTGTAAATAAATAGGTAAATGAAAAGTAAACTACAGTTCATGGCTATGGATATTATCGGTCAACCATTTCATGGTTGTCCCAAAGGTACTTTTTCAAGGGATAACTGGACTTTCTGGTTTTTCTTTGAAGATGTTTTGCTTCTTATCCAAGAAGCTTCTTGGATGAGAAGTGAAACATCTTCAAAGAAAAACCAGAAAGTCCAGTTACCTCTTGAAAAAGCACCTTTGGGATAGACTACAGTTCCCTCAAAGCAAATAGCCTTTACCTGATTGGTTTAGATACAACTACCATAACACAGATTTTTTTTTTAATTGGAAGAAGTCCAGTCCTATAACTAGAAACTTTCTCAAAAAGATCTTCTGTTAATCAGTTATTGAATATTGTAAACTACCATCTAATTCCATCCATATGAACACATCTCCTTTGCCCATATGAACACATCTCCTTTGCCCTATTATACACGTTATATTGAAGGGTCAACATATTAAATTGATACACAAACAAACTTCTCTGGCTCTAATAAGTAACCAAAGATTAGCAAGATCCCTCTTTGGAATATTCAACCTGGCCCTGAATGATTATCAAGAAAGAATTAATGTCTATATTTACATTGACTGGAGAGGAAGGGATTACAAGAGACTAATACATTGGGATGTTTGTATAGCATGCTCAAAACTGCCAGGCCACTGCAATACTTTAGATCTGTATTCCTCACTGTGTGTCTGCTCATTGTCTTGTAATCTCTTCCTCTCCAATGTCTCTATTTTATAAAGGAGGAAAAAAAAAGAAAACATCAGGTGAGGAATAGGACAAGGCATACACGAATGAGCATCTGACTAAAGAACACTGCAAAGGGCATAACTCTGAATAATTACTGAACAAGACAGTTAGCAAGTGAGGTCTACCAGTATGCTTTTTGTTAGATCATTTCCAGAAATAAAATATTTTCCCAAATATCGTAAGAATTTATCGAACTATTCACTGTATAATTATCTGTTCTAAAATATTATATAATTAATACAAAATATTCAGAATATTCATAAGAATGGTATACAAGAAGCAATGATTGCATACAACTGAAATTCTATCCCATATTCATCATGTGATTCCCAGGCTAGAATAAGGTGAAATCATTCCCTTAGTTAGTATATTCTTACAAATTCTTTTCTTAAGCTATTACCATTTTTTTGCTGATTTGCACAATCACACCCAGCTTATTTCAACAGCTAATAAAGGTGAATTTATCTTTAGTTTCAGACTTGAATAAGGAGCACCCTATATGAGCTATAACACATTTTTAACATGTAATTATGAGTTACTTGAAACACTCTTATTTGTACTCTTTTATTTTCCTTCTTAAAGCTCAAATTATTGAGAAGCAAAATTCATTCAGAAAGCATTTCAGGCTTTGAACAAAAAGAAGATTTTATTGCTAATGAAGTATTCAGGCCAAAAATTAGCTTTTACATTTTGAGGATGTCAAGCATTTCAGAAACAAGTGACTAAAATTAAGAAGCTGTTCAGCAGTAACTGTTTTGGAAAGAAAAAAAAAATCTTTATAAATGAATGCGTATATAATAAATATATGACCATACAACCAAATAGATTATTATTTGTTCTGGTTAAGTTTGAAAATGCCTATGTACTTCAAGATGAGCTCAGTGTTGTTATTTGATCTGTCCAGTCACAAATATGCTTAAGTGTGTTAGTGAAATTTCTGAGGAAAAAAGCTGGTGATACAGAATGGGAGGTTTCCTTGTGGTCCGAAGCTCCCTTTGGTCCCTTTCCTCTCAGGAAATTGGAGGAGAAGGAGAAAGCCTCACAGGGCTCTGCTGAAGATCATGAGGAGAAGGAAAACTGTGCCAGTCTATATTATATGTGGAAAGGAAGATTACCCAACAAGTCATGGACTTTCTAGTACTACTTTAAAAACTTATAGAACAGGTTATTTTTAAAGTTCTTTCTAACAGTTTTTCTAATAAAATCCGACTAACACCAAGATGGCAATTTCTCCCACAAATGTGGTAATATTATCAATATTATCTATGCCATACTTATCAATCTAGCTTAGTCTCAATGGCGATTCCTAGATTTTCATGGTTGATCTTTTATAAAGTGAGGGTAGCTGATACAACTGAAAGCTTACAATTCCTCCTTACAATGCCTCTTTCAATTTTTGACTAAGATCCATCCACTCCTAAAATACTTTCAATTATCAGTTCAAGTATCCATGAATCTGATTTGTACATAAATGCATTTACTGCATGATGCTAATAGAGGCATTTTCTATATGAGTCAGCCCAATCATTTGGGTGTTGAGTTGCACAGTACTTAAGATTAGATCACTGCCCATAAGAAGATGGACTAACTCACATGATAAATGCATTTAGAGTGATTGAACATATGTAGAATACTTACACAGGCAAGCAGTTTATCTGTGGTTGCTATCATATCCGTTTCAGTCCTGAGACCAAATAGCAAGGAAGTCAAATAATGGTTTTACAACAGCTTATATTATTCATTTCTCAAACTGAGAATCAATCTACAATGTTTTTCTGTCCATAAGAGTGCAAAAGTTAACATCTCATTGTTTTGTAACTTCACTTACCAGAAGTTTCACTCATGCACACATTCATTCCAAGTTTCTTACATTTATTAATTAAACCAACATGTTAAATAAATGATATCCAAATTTTAATCTGAAAATAAATCCCACTTGCACAGCTCCCAAAGCTATTAGCTATGTAGTCAGATTTTTAGTAATTGTGCTATAGACTAATTTAATCAACTTCCACACTTATGTGCCTACATCACTATCTCATTGATGATGCTTTGTACATATTGTGTTGAAAGCTGCTGGCTTTTGAAAACATTTTTAAGAAGTATTACATTCCAACCATCACAACAAGACTAATGAAAATTTTTCTCCTAATTGTGGCATTATAAAATGATCCACTCAACTCACAGGGTGTGTGTATGTGTGATTGTTTCATGTGATGGTTTTGGCAGGAAGTTTAATCATTTGTTCAAATGTTCCCTGTTTGGGGAGGGCTTGTTCTTGTCTATTGTGAAAATTGGGGTACTGCACTTGGGTTGGGAAACAGAGAAGGGGGAGAGTAAGATCCAGTTTTATATATTGTGTGAGGGTCTGACATAGCACGTTCGGTTCATATTATTTCATATATTACATTAATTACTTCTTCATTTCAAGAGTTAGCAGATTTCTGAGGAACAAGAGCTGCAACTCACTCTTCCAATGAACTGCAACATTAGACATGTCATCACAGGAAGTATGTTGATGCTAGACAAAAGAGTTAGTGTTTTTCTGCATTTTTATAGATGGGAAAGACAATCCAGACATTGATGATACTATTTTGGCCTTGTTTGGGAGGTTTAAGGGTAGAAACTCTAGTGGTTTGACAGAATCTTTCTGCTCTCATTTCTTCTTATATTTTGGAGAAATAAAGACTTTTGCTATTGAGTTTCAATGGTAACATCTCAGGGTTTTGGAATGCCGATGGGTGTCCTCCTTGCTTTACATCATAGTATATTATATATAAAGCAGTGACAATAAGCACCAAGTTTTAACTGCTACATAAGCTACTCATACCTGATCATTCTAGAATAAGCTAGAATAAGAATGAACCTTGCCAACAAGTATGCCAGCCCAGAAAAATAGTTGTCAGGCAATGGTAAAAAATTTAATTTGGAGGGGAAACTTAACTTTTTTAAAAGAACTTTTTTTTTTAAAATAAATTAAAATTATTTGTTTTTGCACTGATTCGGAATGATTTCTCTATCAGTTCCCTGTTGGGCAATTTGAAGGTTGCTGTGGTGTTTTTTCTTCAACCCTACTATCTCTCTGCCTTTGATGACACATAGGGGCAATATTTTTTAAAAAGTGCTTCATAGTGAATCTGTTAAAACTAATCAGGTGAAACCTATAAATAACCTACCATTCTTGTTCTTTTCTATTCCATTTAAGAGTTTTGATGTTTCTTTATCACAGGCTGTTCAATATTTGCATTCAAAAGTTTAAACTGAATTGTGATGACATGAAACTCTCAAATTCAACTAGATTCTATCAGTTTCACAGAAACTGTATTTAGCATATTTATTCAAAAAGAAGGCAAAGTTCTTCAATTAGTATACCTTAATATTTTGAAGACTATGGAGGCTGAGAAGTTATTTAAGATAGATGCTGCTGACAAAGAAAATTTCAGGCACCTTGTTGCAGATAATTCAGACAAAAGGCTACCGATAAAAAATTAAAAAAAATCAGTAACTGTTGTTTTTGCTTTATTATCACGAATTGGGAAGTACGCCCTTGAGTTGACACAACTTACACATTTGTAAGACACAAATACATGTATTGCCAACAACAAAGAAATTATGGTAATATAAAGGAGAAGGCTCCATGAGCCTTTTGAAATTTCTTACCCAAATTCCATATATTGGAAAGATGGGAAGTGGCAGCATCTGACAAAGGGCAGAAGAGCTAAGCAATCACATGTCACTAACTTTCACTGGCACTATAGTTCTTTTCCATCGTTAAAATATCAGCTTATCCCTTTCTATATTTTATTTTGCAGATTACCGTAAGTAATTCATCACCTTTTATTTTCCAAGGATAAAAAAGATGAATTTGAGCTTTAAGAAACCTCTTTTTAGTTGTTGAATGTATTAAACTGTCCTAAATTTTTTATAATAGTAAACTGGGGGGGGGGGGGGGGATCCCAGAAAGCATATAAATGACAACACAATCTTATCCATCTTCTACTCAGAAATCCAATTACGGTATGTTCAATTAGGCTTTTTCCAAAATAAGAACATTTAGGATTATAACCATTATAGTTTTCTTGGCATCTATTGGATTCTCAAGAACATCTTTTTAACAAAATATATATGTACTCCAGGAAAACAGAATCAAATTTGACATAATTATAGTAAGATGTTCACAGAGCTCAGAATTTGATGCCTATATTGCTAAATAAATTATGTAAATTCCTAATACTATTATAAAATAGAAAAAGTACACCACTTGTTCACACATATACACTGATCACCATATTACAATTCTATTTTTACCAATAAAACATTGTAGAAAAGAAATTTATTTTTATACTATCATGCCACCCACTCCTAATTAACATCAATCTGTCTTCTGTGAACAGTATATGTTGCAAAAATGTGTGCCCTTGAGTACGCTAGGGTATTTTGCAAGATGTCCTATGTGTTGCTAAAACGTGAAATTGTTTTACCCACTGCTGTAGGAAAAGCCTGAATCTTTATTTTCTTGTGACTTTTCACAAAAATAAAAATAATCTTTTTTACTTTTCTGTAATTTTTTAAAAATATTTATTAACATAATTATTTTGACTCAGCTCCTCCCAATTCCTCCATCCCTGTTAAAGCTGTTTCTTAGCTGGTTAGCTATTAGAAAAAGAAAATAAATGTGGTGCAAATAGAGAAGACAGCCTAAATATCCTTCCTCTAACGAACAGGCATGACAGAAGGATTAGAACTGAAGGCTACAACTGAAGACTACAAGCATTCATCTACGTCCTGCACTAATGGTTTCTTAAGGAAGGGAACACGTGATGCTGTCTTTAATCCAGCTCCAGCTCATGATAAAGCAACTTCTGCTCATCATTTTTTTTCCATATCAAAAGCAATGTTTTCTGAGTTGTGCATGAACAGTGAAAACGTAAAAGAGTAATTTTATGTTTTGAGGTTGGTGTCATAAAACATCAGAACCCCAAAGAACTTCATCATCACATCCCTTTTACAACAAAGAATTACAACCAGAGATTCCTTATCTCAGGGTGATAAAGTGGTGAAAAGCATATTCCACTAAGAGGGCAATCCCCACTCAGCCAAAAGACCACAGATCAAGATGGGCCAGTAACTATCTCAGCCTATTAGACTCATTTCATTGCAAAGCTGTTAATATCTTCTCTCTGCCTGGCATTCTCTAGAGATGTTGCTATTGTTACTCTTGCCAATAACACATTTAGGAAGTGAAGTCCCACTTATTTCCAAGGGAAGTAGGCTAAGGAAACCTTGAGTAAAACATAAAACAAGGAAAATACATGAACATGCTTTAAGTTCAATGAATGAAAGACAGAAAATAAATATAAGGAACTATGGAAGAGAAATTTGACCTTTTTTTCTTCAGGGTTTCTTCTGGGACTTTTGGTTTATTTAGGGTGTTTGGATAGCTTTAGTTGATTTGTGTGCAATGCTGATGCCATGTGGTTTTAATAGTCTGTTGGTGAGATGTTTTTGATGTATGGTAGTATTTTCATAGTTTGTGTTGGTTGTGCTATATTGGGTTGAGTGGTCAAGCACTTCCTGGTGAAGTTGCATGGATATTCATGAGCTATAAATATTCTTCTCTATCAATATCACAGTAAAACATGCATGAGATAAAAGAAATGCTTCGAGAATGGTTGCAACAATGAACACAGAGTAAAGACAAGGATGGGTCATGTTTCCTTAATTATTTAATGTATTTAAGGATAATGAGGAATAAATGCTATGATAGTAAAATGTATTGATTATTGATGTGAGTATTGCACATCTTAATAAGCAGCACACTGCAGTGCTGATGATTAAGAAGCTTGGCCTGATGGTTACATTTCAGAGAAAGTAGAGTGAATTATTACAAGTTATACATAAAAAGTAAAAATTAAAGCAAATAGCAAGAAGATTTGCTAACTTTTATGCTGTGCAAAAACTGGCAGAAAGTGGTGAATATTATAGAATCTGTTATGAGAAATAAATGTTTCTCAAAAAAAAGAAAGATGGCTATGTCTGAGAATATGGTAATGTGCACCCACTATCGCATGGAAATAATGTGTATGTCAAGAGAAACACAGAAATAAATTAAATGACACAAAAATGGCTTCATTAAGAGGTTTGCTGAATAACAAAGGTCAGAAGGTCAAGAATGTACAGGTAATGAATGAAGACAAATCAAATCAAAGACAAGTGAGTAAGCAATTTGAAAGTGCACTGAGGTAATTTCAGCATATACAGATGAGGACTGAACTGCAAAATACATGTGTGAAGAAAAAGTGAATGGGATGAAAGAGAGGAAGGCCAAAGATCTCATTTGGCACATAAAACACTTCTAATTGTCATAAAATGTCTCTTTCCCCAGAGTCACATGAATGCAGTTTGGGTGCTCGGCAACTGGCTCACTTTTGAACCAGTTGCAGTGTCCCATGGTCACATGACTGTGATTTATGAGTTTTTTTCCAGTTTTCAGCAAAAAGACACCTATTTGGAAGAACAGATTTGCTTAACGATAATAGTGATTTCTTTAATGATTGCATGAAAAATGTAAAAAAGATGGATCAAGTCACATGGGTACCTCTATTTATAAATGCAATGATTTACAACTAGATTTCTGGTCCCAATTATAGTTAGAAGTTTTTATTGATTTATTTTATATGGACTAACAGAATACAGCATTAACTGTTTTTATTTTTGGTGCTGTTGCTGCTTCTTCTTGCTGGGACATTCTTGGGAGGTCCAGTAGGCAGAACATGTAGACTATTTAGCTGAGACAGTCATGTTGCCTTGAGTGCACCACAAGGAAGCTAGTCTACTCTGGAAGTTGAGAACTACCTATATGTTATCTTTTAAATCTTAAAGTTTTTTCAGTTGTTTTCTTTCTCATTATGGCAAGAAGTCACACTGCCAGTTAGCCAAATTACAAAAGGGGCTTCAGATGTAAAACAAAAACAAAATTTAGGATCTGTAAAATGCCCTTCAGAAAGTTATAATCAAATATTAAAGCTTCTTTTAGTTTTGTGTTCGTATTCCATTCATTCTTAGACCCATTCAAATTATTTTCCACAATGATAACAAATGCTTGAGTTTGTTCTACAAAAGTCACCAGGTCTGTCCCAAAGGACTCTACCATCCTCCAGAGTAGTTTTTAGGAGAAGGGGCTGCAGAGGAATGGAAAACTGCTCTCTTTCCACTACAGAGGCAATTAACTAACTGGATTTCACAGCAGCAGATTTATTTAGTGTGGAAGTTCTTGGCATGAGGTATGGATTGCATGCTATTTCCTAGCTCAGATTTACATGAATTTACCAGTTACCTTGCATAAAGCACTATCCTATCCTTGGAAATACACAATACATCTCATTTTATTCAATGGTCCTTATCAATTTATGTTTATGGCATTATACTCTGGTGTTATCATTTTATTCTGCCATAATTACCTAAAAACCCAAACAGTGTATAAATATATAATGAAACCAAATAGCAACTAGGGCTATGAAAAGCATCCAAAAGGAACATTTAGCAAAGCCTATTAAAACAAATAACACATCTCTCTTCAAAGCATTAAAGCAATTTTAAAGCTTATATAGTTACTCTAAAGGCTGCTCAGATGTGTGTAGAACAGAAGCCAGTGAAACAAATCACTATGTCCAGACACACTAAAAGGCAGAAATGTAGAAACAGCCTTTGAAGTAGCTTTAACATACTGTATGCTAACACATTTTTATGACATGCCCCTTTAAAATGTTTTTCACTATTCATCCTAGGGAGTTTTAGTATAGATTTCAGTAGGCTCTTCAAAATATTATGCTAAAGCAGGACAATCCATTAGGAATCTAGACTTACATAAACTAGCAACAAAATAGTTCTCATCTGTCCCATGAGGAGAAGTCTTTAAAATATGACAAGACTTTTACAAAGCTAATTTCTAATAACAGTTTCTATAGGATTTCAGAAGAGTATGATTTATTCATTATACAATAATTATTCACCAAGATATGGTGAATACTACTAACTTTGGTTGCAATGGAAGTCTAAAATAGTCCATTACTCCAATTATATATATTTGTCATGTTTAGGGATTTCTCTCTTTTCACTTTTAGTCAAGACTGCTTAATTTCAGAGCTACCTAGAGAATAATCTCTTAATGTGGTTCTTCATGTCTGCCATCTGGTTTCAAATCAAGCAATTAAAAAACCAAATAGAAATAAAGAAACACTGTGTCATTTAATACACTGCACTTTAATGCACATTTTTAATACAGAGATTCAAGAATATTTAGTGCAATATTGAGGTCTTTGAAGGTATATTAATATAAGAGACATGGTGTCCCTTTTAGCTTCATAAAATGGAAGATTTGCACAATCATGAGATAGCTGCCCTAGGCATGAACCAAGTTTAAGGGTAGAGGTTGTCCTCAACTTATGACTATAATTGAGCCTGAAATTAGGGTCATAAATCATACCAGTCATCAAGGGGGAAGTAAATGCCAGTTTTTGGGTTAAAAAAAGTCATAAATCATGCCTGAAGTGTGATCATGTGACCAAGAGGGTGGGGGCGGCCATCTGAACTTTGAATCTGGGTTAGTACTTCATGATTCTGAATGGGGTTGTAAGTTGAGGACTACTCTATATATAATGTTTAGACAATTTAGTGACTGTTCAAACTTATGGTAGCACTGGATGAATGGTAGTTTCATCCAGTCTCTGAAATTACAACCATTGCAGGACCCATGCAGTGATATAACCAAAATTTGGGCAGTTGGCAGTGTGCCCATATAAAGACAGCAATAGTTCAAGTCCTCCCACATGTTTATATATCTCTCATCTCTGCCCTCTTAGCTGCCCTGCACTCTACCACCTCTCCTGATCCTGCCATTACCAAATGACCGTTGCCATCTTCTTCCTTCCACCACTTATGAGGAACCTCTAGCCTGGCCCTTTGTTAGGCAGCTGCTAGCCACACCAGACCTTCTCCCCAAGGTTATGTGCAGCCTTGTCCACACTGCATGTAAAAGTCTTGCAAGGCTTGGGAAGGCATCAAACCCTCTTTAGAAAGCCACAGGCAATTTGGACAAGGCACAATCACGTACAGTCTTCCATGAGGCTTCTCATGTGGTTTTGAAGCCTTCAAAAGCCTGAGAAAACAGTACACAATTGTCTACACAAGGTCTCAGGAAGGAGGCCTGGTGAAGATAGCAGGTGCCACACAAATGGCCTGGCCAGGTATGCTTTGTCAACAGTGGGAAGAAGAAGACAGTGAAGGTTAGCTGGACCAACAGGGTAGGCAGAACCCAGGATTGCCAGAGGTGGTGAAATGCAGATGGTCCGAAACAGCAGGGATTGGGGGGAAATAGGTGATGGAGTTGAAGAAGAAGCAATCCTTTACTTACTGAGGCTTGGGGCTAGAAGGACCAAGCCGGAAATGGGTCCTCACCCAATGACCAGTGGGATTTAGTTAATGATGGCAATGGTGACTGCCAGGACTGACATCACTAAGTGATGTTGTCATGCAACATTTTGCTAAATGACATCAGCACTTGGCAACAGAAATTCTGGTCCCAATTATTGTTGTGATTTGAGGATTATCTGTAGTACTGTGATTAATGTGCTAGACTTGTTCAAGTAAACCTTCAGTCAAGGGAGCAGACTGGGTGACTATGAACTAACTATTCTCACTCAGCTCAATCTATCTCACAGGTTTCTGTGTTGAAAAATGGTAAGAGGATGTTATATATACATCTCAATGATTTTCTGAATAAAAGCAATATAGCAATCTAACACATAAGATAGGTAAAAATAGCAGCAAAACATATATCAGGATTGTTTTTGCTTGCGATTTGCTTCTCATGAGTAAGATAATGTCAAATTAGTTGTCTATCCCTGTACTAAAAAGAGCATTTGTAGAAAAGTGTTTTCTAAAGGTGCATACATTACACAGATCCGAGCCAAAAATGACTGTAAAAGTTTTATAAAAAACAAATTTTATGTAAGAATTATTTTCTTTCAGGCTATCTGCTACTACAGAATGTATATCTCTGAATATCATGGATCCTCGGAGGATACGCAAGTCAAAATGCTGCTTGATAATATTATGGATTCTCTTAAATTAATATACAATAGTTACACTGCTCTCTAAAGCATATAAGAACCCAAATGTATTGCAATGTGGGGGAGAGAATTACTGTTTCATATTTAGTCAGATGATGAAAAAGCCAACTCTCAAGCTTCCTTTCCGAGACAGAAGAAATGAGTCAGAAGGAACCTCAAGATAACATCAACCAGATCCTTATACTAGTAAAAAAAAAAAAAAAATCCATGAAAAGATTTCTGTAGCAAAGTATTTCTCTGTTCTGTGCCAAATGTTAACTGAAATACAAAATGTATGAGTTTTTATCAAAAGCTCCTTAGAAGCAAGAATGGAATAAAACAAACACAGATACTGTAACACCGTAATAACCATTTTTGCCCTTTCAAAGAGAAAAGTTGAACAATGATTAATGACAAATTAATGACAGATTACTTAGTAATCTGGAGTACCTGCAAAGGTAGTCCTCGATTTACAATAATTCATTTAGTGACTGAAGTTACAATGACACTGAAAAACATGACTTATGACCATTTTTCACACTTACGACTATAAGAAAGTAACATACAATAAATGAATCAAACCAAGACAGGAAAAAAACTGAAACTCTCTACAGTAGAGGTATCAACATCCAAAATACATTAGAAGATATTCCCCATTTACAAGAAGCCCTAATACTAGAAGACTATGTAAAATCAGCACTCTGGTCATAACCAAGTTAGAAAGCTATAGGAACGGAGATTTGAAATATAACAAAGGAAGAGAAGACTTGGTATAGCTTAATCAAACTCTGCAGTAAATTTGGAAAATGATTCAGTGGCCAACAGATTGGAAGAAATCAGTCAACTTGGCAATATTAAATAAAGGAGACAAAATAAGTTATCATATGCCAGCAATATAAAGCTTAAGATCATCCAATAGAGCTTAGAGCCTTACATGGAAAAGGAAATGCCTTTTATTTCTTGAAAGGACCAAGGAACAAGTGCTATTTTTGCTGACATAGACTGGATAATTGAGAAAGTCAAGAATGCCAAACAAAATTTAGTATGTGCTTTATTGACTATAGAAAGGGCTTCAAACATTTTTTTAAAAAAATTATGTAAACCATGTCAAGCTGTGAATCATCCTTAGCAAACCCTAAAACATCTTACTGTCCTCATGTAAAACCCACATACATGACGGGAATACACAATCGAGACAGAACATGATGAAATAGATTGGCTTCAGGCTGGCAAAGGACTGAGACATGGCTGTATACTGTCACCTTGTTTATTCAACTTTTATGTTGAATATATATTGAGAGATGTTGGATTAGAAGATGAATATGATTTTAAAATTGGAGTAAGAAGCCTACACTATGCTAATAACAATATTCCAATAGTTGAAAGGAAGAGAACATTCTAGTAATGAAAGTCAAAGAACACAAAAACATAAAGAACATATTAATAGCAAAAGGCACAGTAACCAGCCTTAGAACTGACAATGAAAATACTGAGGTGTTGGATAGTTTCTGCCTTTTGGATTGACTGTCAACAGTAAAGGAACCAGCAATCAACAAATAGCAGCAAACTAGCATTTCATAGGATAGAAATGAAGAAGGTATTCTGATAACATGTCTTTACATCAGAACGCTCAGAATGTGTAGGGCACCGGTGGCGAACCTTTTACTTACCGAGTGCCGAAAAGTACGTGCTTTGCGCGTGCCATCTGCACTAGCATGCGGCTCCTCCACGTGCGCTACATGTGCAACCACACCATCTGCACATGCATGCAGCTTTTCACATGCAATGCATGCTGCGCGCAGACACTCACGCACACACAACCAATTGCCTGTGCATGCACAGGAGAGCTCCAAAGACCAGTTAGATTTCCTACTGCAATCACATGCATGCACAGCGGACACCCAAAGACCAGCTGGGTTTCTGCAATCGTGCATGCATGCATGTGCAATCGCATGGGCATGCTTAGCTGGAGTTAAGGGCCAACAGCTTGTGTGCCCAGCAAAATGGCTCCGCGTGTCACCTGTGGCACCCGTGCCATCGGTTCGCCATCATGGGTGTAGGGAATGGATTTTCCTGTGGTAGTTTATGAAAATGAAAAATAGAATTTCAAAAAAGTAACATAAAAAGTATTGATATTTTTGAATGCTGGTGTTGGAGAAGACTCAAGAGGATACCATGGATTATGAATGAGAATATGTCAATCCAGACTTCTCACTTAAAGCATTAACCATCAGGCACATGCTATCTATTAGACATGGAAGGATGGAAGGCTGAGTCAACCTTGAGTCTGGTGGGATTTGAACTGCCAAATTGCAAGCATCTTCTATCTACATTGTCATTTAGAGTTGAACCCCAACTTGATGGCACAGTATCAATCAAAAAGAAAGATATTGTTATTCTGGAATTAATAATATCAGAGTGCTAGATAAGTAAATGATAAGATCTGGATTACATATATATGGTTCAGGTACTGGGAAAAAAGCAGAACAAAACAGAGACCCATTTGCATTAGCTTCTCCTCAGATATTTTCCCAATGTAAGAATTCTAATTATAGACGTTTAGTATAATTAGTAAACAGCTTAGTGTCCAACTAAATGACATGCTGTACATTTTTTTCCTTGCAATAAAAATAAAACATGTCAAAACATGAACAAAGAACAGCGTGAAGGAGCAGGTAGCTGCACATTTTAGCTCTTTGTACTCATCAGCTAGACAGGCCAAGAAAGGAAAAAAGAGTGCAGGTCTATGTGCTGTTTCAAGATATTTCTATTTTTATGAGTTGCTAATATATTAGATACCAGAAAACCTCGCTATATCCATCAGATGTATCAATTAAAGCTTTATGCTTTCCTTGCTGCTAAATATTGCTTTATTTCTTAGATTAAAACTGACAATCCATAGCTGCATAAATAGCATGTATTAAACATTCTTACACATTTATACAATATTATTTGTAGTCTAATAATTTATTCTATTTTTTAAAATAGTTCATATTTGTTATAAAGTGTATGTAGGTAGCTCTCGTTCAGCAACCATAATTGGAACTAACAACTCTGCCTCTAAGCAGTGGTTGTTAAATAAAATATTAAGTGACTGCAATGGGCTTATAACCTCACTTCCTTTTAGTTGTTAAGCAAATTATTGCAACTGTGAAATATCACATGATCACTTTTATTTCCTTCTCTATAAAGTCTGCTTGTTGCAAGTCAATTGTGAAGCATACAAATGATGATTACCAATTGCAGAATATTACAATGGTTATAAATATGGGGATTGTTCACGAAGTAATTATTTTATATCACCAAACTTTGAATAAATGTTAAATGTCAGTAAATAAGGACCACCTATATCTGATTTGAGTCTTTAATTCATACATAAGGCAAAATGAACTTAAACATGCTGTCTTGATTTTCTTAGGATTTACAGATAACCATTTTTAATATTGAAACCTTGAGTTAAATAATAATATAAAGGTTAATCGAGTAGTTTTTCTAAGCTAGTGCTACGTGGATAGTATTTTAACCCAATGAAGAGCTGCAAGAACCTTGGAACAATGTCTTTCAGCTCTCAAATGTTACATAATTCATTGAATTATACAATGCTCATTAAAAAAGCAAGAAATCTCCAGACTGATTTTGAACTAAAAATCATGTTTAATTCAATTTCCAAAATTAGAGGCCACCCAGACAACTCAGCAGCTTACAAAGAAACAGAAAAACAACATACCAAATTATAACTCTGGTTGAGAATAAATCCATTCAAGCAGATCATTCAGCAGACATAATAAACATAACAAACAACTCCATCCACCAACCTACCCGGTGGTAGATCTCTCCCCAACAATCTATAAATTGATTGAAAGCGATAGTCACAGTGAAAGAAGAACCTCTGCAAGACGATGCTTCCCATCCCAATTCCCAAAGCTGTTCCAAAAGGATACTGATGTCAATGGTACTGAAACAGATGCACCATCACCGTCTTGGCTCTGCCATGGGTTATTAACAAACATGATCAATGCTGGCTTCATACTAAATCCCTGAAATCTGCTGAAACAGATCTAGATAATCTACCTACTCCATGTTTCTTTGGAATTCAAACCCAATGATCTTCCCCACTCTCTGCCTAACAAGGGAAGGTTGGAGACTAAGATGGTAATTATCCAAGAATTTAGGATCCCGACGGTAATTTCTTAAGTAAGAAATTGGACCTATGCACAGATTACCTCCCAGGAAGCTTTTAACATCCAGGAATCATCTCCAGAGTCGCTAAATAGAATATTCTTGGTATTTTGCAGATACAGTGAGAACAATTTCTGCAAAGATATCATGCAGAAATAGTCCATTAAGGTAATTTATAAATATGTTCATTATGAAAACTGTTACATTTCAGATAAGAATATCTAACTGCAGTTTTTTAAATATATATATTTACAAATAAGTGATTCTTAGTAAGAAACATAATTCATTTAAAAGAAAAAGTAATGATACTTTTGTCAGTCCAGTCCTCAAAATACAATGTCTTAATATTCATCAATGCAAAGAACTTATGATTTATATAACAGCATTATCCATGATATACAAATCAAATCATTCACAAATAAATTTGTTTCATGAATACCATTCTTTTAAGAATAAATGATATGTTTTCTAACTGTCTACATGTTTATAAGTATGTTTTCCAGCTTCTATAATTTTGAATTCCTGGCAATCAAACAATGTAAATCCATAGGAGTGGAGATAATGCTTTTTTAAAATACTATTTTCAAAAGAAACCTTATATAAAAGAACAGCATTTTAAGAGAATAACTTATTGGAGCTGGGAAGCCAGACTATAGCTGGAGCATACAGTATTTATTTCATAGTTTATCCCCTTCTTTGTGTTGAAGCCCCTGGAGGCGTAAGAATGGTAATAATTATTTCACAAACTATGGTGTACAAACCATCTCAGTTCCTGATTCTGGTTTCCCAGTCAGCAATGTTCTTTGAAAAAAAAATTCCAAGGAAAAGGGGCGATGGTCCTATGTGATACGCTCCTTCTTGTGGTGTGAAGAGATGATCCATGTATGGGTCCTTCTGTAATTCCTAGCTCTATGTTTGAGAAGCAAAGCATAAAAGGGCTGGCTCTGCCCTCTCTCCCCCAGCTTCTTTGACATCTTATAGAATCGACCGCCATCAAAACATCTGCAAAACAAGATAAAATGTCCTCCCCTTCCCCAGGATCAGTGACCAACAAAGGCGGGGGAACAGATCATCTCTCCACACCATGAGAAGGAGCATATCAGGTAGGATATCAGCTCCACAGGCCATGGGTAGCGCAGAGCATCCACTCCTTCCGCCTCCAGTGATGGGAACTGTGTGAAATATCTGCTGACCTGGGCATTGGCAGGAGGGGCGAACAAGTCCACCTTCGGCCAACTGAAGCACTCCCCCACTGCCTGAAATAACTGGGAACAGAGTCTCCACTCCAAGTGATCTATGGTTGTCCTGCTCAGCCAGGCTACATAAATGTTGGATTCGCTGGAGATGTGCTGATCCTGTAGTGACAAAAGGTGGCGCTCTGCCCATTCGCAAAGGAGGTGTGCCTCCCTCATGAGGGCCACAGACCTGGTCCCTCCTTGCCGATTGACATAGACCTTTGTGGCCACATTGTCCGTCAGAACTAGGATATGTCTGCTCTCGACCTTGGCCCTGAAGCTCCAGACCACCAGATGAACTGCCCGAAGCTCCAGCCAATTGATATTGTGACAGAACTCCATCTGACCCCAGCGGCCCTGCGCCACCCTGTGCTGAAGATGCACCTCCCATCCAAACAAACTGGTGTCTGTCATGATCACTACTTGAGTGATTTCCCTGAAGTATAGCTCCTTCCTGATGGCTGGGGATACCCACCAGTGAAGGGAATGTAGAACCTTTGTGGGAACTCGTACTAGGGTGGAAGAGTGGTTGCGGCTGGCTCTCTGGTAGGGTAGCAAGAACCACTGGAGTGACCTGGTGTGAAGCTGAGCACAAGAGACTATCCCTTTGCAGGAGATTAACTTCCCCAGCAATTGTGACAGACATTTCAATGAGACTCTCCTGGATCCCCTGACCTGTACTATGAGGTCCCTGAGGTTCTGTCTCCTGTCTTCTGATGGTGTCTATAACAGTCCCTAGATGACCTAACCTGATAGTGGCGGTCAAGAGGTTCTTCTTCTAATTTATGGAGAAGCCGTAGCTCTGGAGAACTTCTAACATTGTCTGAATGTCATGTTCTGCCATCCTCTATGACGACTGTATCAACAAGTCGTCAAGATAGTATTGGGTGTGGATGGGCAGCATCCGGAGGTAGGCCGCAAGCACAGCCATCAGCTTGGTGAATACCCTTGGAGTCGAAGCCAAACCAAAGGGTAGGGCCCTGTATTGAAAATGACAGCCGTTGAAACAGAATCTGAGGTACTTCTGATGGTCTCGATGTATGGGGACATGCAGTCCCCCTCCCTGACCAGAGCCAAAATGCTCTGCAACGAGTGCATTTTGAATCTGCGATAGACCATGTGCTTGTTGAGCTGTCTGAGATTCAGAATAACTCTCCAACCACCTGATGACTTGGGAATGACAAACAGGGTGGAATGAAAGCCCTGACCTCGTTCTCCCACTGGAACTTGCTGAATGGCCCATTATCTGTAGGAGGTGGTCCAAGGCTTCCTGCATTAAAGATTGTGCTGCCAGGCTCTTTGAAGTGTAGCAAATGCAGAATCTGCACAGGGGTGTGGATTGGAATTCAAGACTTAAGCCAAACCAGACCGTGCATCTGACCCAACTGTCAGATGAGGTTTTCCCCCATCGGTCTGAGTAGAGGGTGAGGCGGCCACCAATGGGAGGGTTCGGTCCATTGTCATTTGGACCGTCAAAATGGCCAACCTCGCCCCCCTCTAAAGGGCCATCTGGAGGCATCATATGGCTTTCCTCGGCCTCCCCGATCCTGCTGATGGTCTGGTCAGTGTTGGAAGAAATGTTGCCTGCTAGACAGGGGATCTGGATGGTCTCAAAACCCCGATCTCCTGATGAAGGATCTTCTATGATCTCCCCTTTTGTATCCCCTGGCCATCCTCTTCTTACCATCCTTCGTGGTGATCAGCACCAGATTCAAGACTTCCCCAAACAAATGTCCTGCTTTAAAGGGGGTGGTGGCCAGCTTCCACTTCTTCCAAACATCTGCCAGCCAGTGCTGGAGCCAGAGGAGGCACCGAGCTGCCACTGACATGCCCGTTGAACGTGCAACAAACTTAGACGCATGAAGAATGGCATCCGCAGAGAATTCTGTCTCTGCTATAAGTTTGTTGATATCTTGGTGGGCCCTCAAATTATCTGGAGGGACTCTAGATTGCAGCTGACACAGCCATAGAAGTGAGGCTCAGTTAAAGAAGGACGTGGAAGTGGAAGACTTGATGGCCCAGGCGGCCGCCTGGTGCCCCTTATGCAGGATCTGTTCCGATCTTTGGTCCTCCAGACGGAGGGCTTCTTTCAGTTTCATAATCAGGGAATCTGAAGAAGCCAATGCTAGTATTGGTTCATCAACTGAAGGTGGCTGCAGAACCGTGGAGAAATCTTCTGCCAAGTTATAGTGGCATCTTTCCGATGTAAGAGGAGGTTGCCCTGCTGCCGGAATCATCCACTGTTTCTCCACCAGATCTTGAAAAATCTGTGGAGTGGGTATCTCCTCTAATTTTGTAGCCTGTGTCGTGAACAAGAGCTGTCTAGCCTTGCTTTCTGGTGTTGTAGCATGGCCTCCTGGAGTTGAAGAGGTACCCCCCAGCTCTGCTGTCGCTTTTGCTTTGTTCAGCAAGGTGCTGAAAAGGTAAGAGCGAAATAGTCTGGAAAAAGTCGGGCCTCAGAAACTTCATCCTCATCATCAGAGAGGATAAGATCCTCGTCTCCAGAATATACATAACTCTGATCCAATGATGAAGAGGAACTAGACCCTTGGTAACTCAAATCCTCCTTGTAAGATGACATCGAGGAGGATGGTCTGACTATGTCTTGTGTGCCACTGTTGCACTGGAACCCTGCTGAAGGCTGCTTTGCCTATTAAAGGCTTGGGTGATGAGAGCCTGCAAAAGAGCTGCCTGAACCCCCTCTGGTAATTGTAATGAAGGGGGCACCAGAGCAGAGGGCTGCTGTTCTCCACCCTTGTCCAAGGGTGTGGCCTCTGGCCCTTGCTGCACTGTCACCGCTGCAGATTTCAACTGCATGCCCGAATCCTCGGACATGGGGAGGTCTTGCGCACTTGGGCTCAAACCCAGAGGTTGTGGCAAAAGTGCTTGGCCAACTTGGCCACCATCTTGACCAAGGATAGGATCCTCTAGGGTGCTAGCCAGGGCCTTATGGGACTTTGCCCATTGCCTGTCTCATGCCCTGTGGCACCTAACAGCGTCCTTCTGTTCCGCCCTAGAGGTCTTGGTCGATTGTCGCTTGGTCTTGCGCTTATGGGAAGATGATGTAATGTGCTTCCTTTTAGCAGAGCACTTTCTATGGCCTTCTGGGTGTGCTCTAGCTGTGCGGCTCGGAAAAAAACTCCGGGATCACTGCACCATCCCTACTGAAGCCAGGAGGCCCATGAAGCATAAAAGAAAAAGGAGGGTGGCCAGAGCGAGCACTCTGCGGCTCTCCAGCTGCCTAGTGGCCCGATCGATCGTCTGACTAGCTGCTGTACTGTAAACTGCAGGCAATCGATGCCATTTGGGCACCCTGAATGGTGTTGGTGAGGGAGACTGCCCAGCGGCCCTCAAACATGCAAAGCAGCGATCGCTTGTCGAGCTAACCGCTGCAAAGTGCCAAGTTTCCCAAGGTTCGGAGTAAAGCTCTTTTCCTTTTTCACTTTTACTTATTAACAACCAACAATTGAACAGGTATAGCTTCTTGGAAATGTTCTGGGAGAGAGATGATCCACAGTCTTTCCTAGGATGACTGAGAAGAAGCTGGAGGGGGGAGAGAGAGTGGAGCCAGCCCTTTTATGCTTTGCTTCTCAGTCACAGAGCTAAGAAGGACAGAAGGACCCATACATGGATCATCTCTCCACACTCCAGGGAGCAATAATCCATTCTCCTAATTATGATATTCTCTTATGCTCTTATTTTAAGTTTTATCCCACCTTTCATATTGATACGATTATAAATAGGTTATTAAACTTCATGCATATTTACATCCTACATTTCTTTTCCAAAAACAGTTCATTTAAAGAGCAAAAGTTATTCAGGCTTACCGTTTTCATGCTTCATCACTATTAAGGATATATAAGAACTGCTGCATAGATCCCATTATTGGTTGATCCACAGTAAGACTAATACTAGCTAGAACAAGTACTGGGGGCTACGGTGGTGGGAAACAGTTTGCAGACATCAGATTTAATTTCCAAAAAGTGGCTAATAGCACTAACAATAGCACTCAAGTACTTATCGACCTCGGAAAGATGAAATGCTGAATCAACCTTGAGCCAGGATCAAACTGCTGGCAGTCAGAAGAGTTAGCCTGCAATACTGCATTCTAACCACTGCACCACACTAACAGTAAGAACAGGTAGTCCTTGATTTATGACCATAATTGACCTAACATTTCTGCTGCTAAGCGAGACATGTGAATTTTGCCCCATTTTACAACTGTTCTTACCACAGTTGTTAATTGAATCATTGCAGCTGTTAAGTTAGTAACCTGGTTAAGTGAATCTGCCTTCTCCATTGACTTATCAGAAGGTCATAAAAGACAATCACATGACTCCAGGACACTGCAATAATCATAAATATGAGTCTGTTGTCAAGCATCTGAATTTTGCTCATGTGACCATGAAGATGTTGCAATGGTTGTGAGGAAACGGTCATAAATCACTTTTTCAGTAACTCTGAAAGGTCACTAAATGAACTGTTGAAGGCCAAAAACTACCTGTAGTCTCTTTAATCTTCTAACCTTTCAAATGTCTAAAAAATTTGCTCAAGGATCTTTCCGGACTAGATATGACTTCTGTGGAAAACTTTGTCCACTTGATGTTGCATAATGAGATAGTTTACTTGAATGCTCAAAATCTGTTTTATATAGTAGTCTTAAGAACTGGAAGAATATTATGCTTATTCCTGCTTCCCAGCTTATATTTCCCATAACATTCTTCAACCTTGTTATCCTAAAGAGGGCCACAATTTTCAAGATATTTATCAAAATCTATGTTCATCTTTGAAAGGGAGACTCTGGCCTTCTGCTGTTCAGCATTGTAACTCCAAGGATCCCAAACACCACATTGAAACAATGAGTTATACATCAGCAAAATCTGAAGGAGTGCTAAATCTGAAAGATCACATGCTTCTATTCTTGCTTTACAGAATGTAAGCAACCCATTTACTTAGGAAATAAATCTTAACTGCAGAAAATTAGCATTGGATTAGCTTTGTATAACTAGCAATCAATCAACTGGACAAGTTTGCTACTTGTCAAATAAGCTAAAGAGCAAACGTTTAAAGAGTATAAATTTAAATTATGGGCATACCTCTTTTTATTGTCCTTCACTTTATTGTACTTCCCGGGTATTTTTTACAAGACCCTCCACCAGCAAAAAGATTTTCTCATTGAAGACTCAGCTGATGATCAGCATGTTTTTAGAAATAAAAGTATTCTTAATGAAGGTATGTAGAGTTTTTTTTAGATATATTTAATAGGTACAGTATAGTGTAAATATTAACTTTTATACATACAGGAAAGCCAAAAGGTTTGTGCAGCTTACTTAATTGCAATATGCACTTTATTGCAGTGGTTTGGAACTCAAGCTGAATTTGGTATGCCAGTACATAAACTTCTACTTTAATTTCATTAATTTTTTGAAGTACAATAAAGCTGTACAGTTAAAGAGTCTGCATTCACTATGGAGTCCTTGGTGCTTTCTGAGCTTTGTTGTTTGTCTGCAGATGTTTCATTACCCAATTAGGTAACATAATCAGTGCAAGTGAGTGTGGGGTTTGCTCCCTGTTTATATACAGTAGCTTGCCCCACCAGTTATGGTGGGGCCATAATCTTCTTGGTAATTCCTTGATTAGGGTATTGTTTTCTGCTTTGTTATACATCTGGCATAAATCTGTTTATCTGGCTTTTCTGTACTTCTTTTCTAAGCTTTTTATTTCTTTTCTGAATAGTGTATAAACATGATTTATTTCTGTATGCCTACTGATAGCTGATTTGTCTCAATGCCAAGCTTCCAGGAATTTTTAGATTTGACTTATTCTAAAATGTTCAGTTTCCAAGTTGAAATTCTGATTGAGTTCATCCATATATTGTGAGACTAAGGATTTTTTTGACTGCTGGTTAGTGTTTGTAGATGTACTCTGATAGCCTTCTGGCTGTATGTCCTACAGAGTAACTGTTACAGTCTTTACACTGTATATTGTAGATAAGTCCTGGTGTGTGTGTGTGTGTGTGTGTTTAAGATATTTTGGGGGACTCCAGTTGGTTTGTGTACAATGGTGACATTGTTGGTTGTTTCTGAGGTGTTTCTGATGTATAGTAATGTTACCCTTTTCACAACTTGGTTGTGTTGTAACAGACTGACTACAGCAGACTTCTCAATAAAATTGTGTGGGTATCCATGTTGTTGGAAGATGTGCAGAAGTCTTTCTTTTTTTCTACTGTTCCAGTGCATTCACTATTTAATGGACTATGTTTTTATTTACTAATTACATTATTATTGCAAGGAAATTACAATACTTGACATGAAGTATTTAACGGGCACTAATTAGTACTCTTGTTTTTATTAGTACTCTTATTTTCCCCAGTTTTCACATTTCTTTGAGAAATAAGGTTGGAGGCATGTAATACACCTTTTTAAGAATTTGGAAACAGTATCAATATGTGCATGTATTCATCACTACTGCTGAAAAAAGAGGTAAATTCTTCAAAAGTAATGCATGGTCAGGCAAGAAATAAACCAATAAAGATGTTATTCCTCATTGCCAACAATCAATCAGAATAGAGATGGAAGGGACCTTGGAGATCTTCTAGTTCAACTCTCCTCCAACAAAAAGGAAGTAAACTGAATTTATAATTAACAAACTGAAAAGTAACAACTGACAGCTTTAGAGTTTTATCTTTCCTTTCCACTTGTTCATATAAAGATTGTTTCCCAATTTGATTTTGCAGGCTTCTGATAAATCAGTTTGCTTTGCAGAGTAACTTCTTGAGTGGATGGTTAGAAAGAGTACAGCATACACTATTTGCAAAAACAGTTTACTTGACCTTATTTCCATCAAATGCAATGCAAAATGGGAGGCAACAGTCAACATTCCTCTGCAGTAAAAGTGCCTGACAGCTCTGTGGCTTCTTGCCATCTGCTTGAGCACTTGCTGTTCTTTGCAAAAGGCGTGGCAAGCAAATGAGAGGTTATGAACACCTCTGACAGGAGGAAAAATTCCTTTACAACTAGCTCACTAAAATAATTCTGCCATGCAAAAAGAAAAAATGCAGAAAAGAAAAACATAACTTTGCATACTGCAAATAACTCAAATGATTCATATTTAAGTAAAGTCCCCTGTGTGTTTCGTTGTTAGGGAAACTACTAGCATTATTTAAAGTGCATGAAGTGGTTTCTCTATTTCACAGGAGATACATCACAAGGCCATAGACAAGAGGCGGTTCTCACAAATGTAATAAATCTGTGTCTGGATTGTAGGCAGTAAAGAGCAAATGGGAAATACAATTTTATGTTGAGGAGATTTTATAAATGAAAAAGCTCAATGAGGCTTGCTTGTGTTCAAAAATGATATAAACAAAAGGCTTGTTTAGTACCTCACTAAGAAATTACACTCAAGAAAACATCCACTTTCAAGACTAAAATAAAGCAGGAAAAGATTGAAGAACATCATGGCACTTACTGCAGGGGGCAAATTATCCCTCAAAATTTCTGCTAGAGCTATCAATCAAATCCATTTTCTGACCTTCACTTCAGGCACTTAAAGGAACATAAGTACCTTTCACACATAAATATAAGCAATGAATGGAAATCCTGATACTGTAGTTATTTATCTTTCATCACTTGTACTACATACTGATCCTGTTCTGTTGTATGGCAGTAGAAAAAACTAGCACACAAAACCAAACACAATTATTCCTTATCAACAAGATGGCAATGCTTACAGCTATAACTCTTTTAAACTGCATGAACTGCATTAGCTCAAAAAGTATTATTAGTACAAAGCACTGTCAACATATATTAACAGCCTCCATACCACACCCAAGATGGCTCATAATACAATACAAATAGTCCTTGATTAATAATTGTTTGCAGACATGATAATAATAAAAAAAAACTTTCTGACCAATCCTCACATTTATGATTTTCACAGATCAGTAAAGGAAAGGAAAGCTGAAGTAACATCATAAGCACAATTGTGATTTTACTTAGCAGCCACTTTGCTTAATACCTTAATCTCAGTAGTGGTAACTAAATGAGGACTACCTGTAACACAATAGCAGCATATTGGAATAGTATGACCCCCAAATATAAATTCATTTCAGTATCAGAAATAAGACTCCAGTATCAATTACAAGCAATATGAAAGCAACCTAACACAATACATTTTGCTTCTACTCCTAGGCCATAGACATACAAAGCACAATCTAAGGATTTCTGATACCATAGCGATCACCAGATAATGAAAGGAGTTGCAACCAGTGTAAAATGCAGCAATAGTACAGGGAAGGTGTTTATATTCTATTAAATGATCTGCACAGGTTGCAAATTGCATACTGAGCACAAATTTATCGCCCTGGGATTGATCTTTAAGCCCTAAGCAGTAATAAGGTTTTACAATATAAATGGTCACATTTTCTATTACAAACCTGTTTAGCTGTAAAGCTGTAATCCCTGTTGAAAATGTCTACCTGTCAGAGGCCTATCTTTCTAGTATACAGAATGGGTTATCTCCTGTATTTCCCCAGGATATGACATGTACTACCTCATGATTTTACTAGCCTTTAAATTTATTAAATGGTTTTAGAGTCAGTGTTAACTTTAATTGGTTGTTTTTAATGTTTTTTATTTTGTTTTTGTTCTTAAAATATTATCTGGCTCGAGGTAGTGCTGGAGTAGAAAGACAGATATGAATCAAATCAATAGACCTTTGCTTGACATTTATATATATTATTGCCTACGTTTACCATGAGATATGCTCAAAGAATGAGACATGTTATCTTCAGAGAGACCTTTTATAATTGGTACACAAACAAATCAAATATGAGCTACAAGTAGTCTTTGACTTAGGGCTAGAACTGAGCCCTATGTATGTTGCTAAGTAAGAAATTTGTTGAGTTTTGCCCCATTTTATGAGCTTTCTTGCCACTGTTAAGTGAATTGTTGCAATTGTTAAGTTAGTAATATGGTTGTTAAATGAATCTGGCTTCCCCATTGACTTTGCTTGTCAGAAGGTCGCAAAAGGTTGCGTAAACTCAGGACACTGCAACTGTTATAAATATGGACCCATTGTCAAATGTCCAAATTTCAATAATATGACCATGAAGATGTTGCAACAATCGTAAGTGATGAAAAACGATCATACGTCATATTTTTCAGTGCTTTTGCAATTTTGAACAACCACTAAACGAATGGTGGTAAATCGAGGACTACTTGTAGTTATTTATTTGTAATTACAATTCTTTCAATGGTCACCATGAATTGACATGCATGGATAGCATATGTGCACAAAGCTGTGCTTGAAAATTTCTGTATCTTGTAGAATTGGTTGATGTCAACCCCACCCTCCACATGTAATGTCCAAGTAGGACTTGCTCTCACTGAATCTCTTCAGTTCCTGATATAGTGGATTTACGGATACATATCCAAAAAAATCTGTAAGTGTAAAAGCAAGGATAGAAATAAATGCATCTCAAAAACTAGCAAAGATTACAGAAATCTAAGCTTATTATCCTTGTTATGATGTGAGAAGACAGTTTCTCAGCGGCATACTCTCAATTGCCTCTTTTCTGTAGAGAAGGTTGGTTTACAAGAATTATACTAGAATTCAATATGGTAATCTTACAAAACTACTGAAAGTACCCAAAGGATATCATACGTGGAAAGTCATTACTTTAATGTAAGCCAATCAGACTCTGGACAGCTGGTGCAGGGGAACGTCAATTATGCCACTTGGAGCTTTGAGGCAGGTAGCTATGATTATTGTGCTGGGTGGACCAAATCATGAAAAGTTGGCTCCCTAGGCCGAAAACTCTATGAGAAAGATCAGCAGTCTTTAGTTAAGACATATGTGGCATCACAGATGATAGAAGGAAGGGACAAAATGAAATTCCTGCAGCCCCATTTCCATGCAGTTGTAACATAACTTTTGAACCCCATTCAGGGTGTCATTAGTTTTACTGCTGGATAAACCCTCTTCATTGAAGGAAATGTCCTCACTCTAGCCTTAACCTGTAATGTTAGCCCAATAGAACAAAGGTAGGCATAGTGATCCCATGTAACAGAAGGGACAATAAATTTGACTGCTAAGCCATCTGCTTGGCAAGGCATGCCATTTCTATTTAGAAAAAAAAACCTGGGGTATTTGTTTCTCATCTTCTCACAAATGAGACAGAAACTGAACTATCTTCTTCAAATGAATGCATTTCTCCATACCTACTTGAAAACTGGCAATAGAGAGAGGACTCCAAAATATTTTTTAATTGTTTCCAACACTATCTTACATTCTACCATACTCACCTGTCGGTAGTAAATGTTGATGGTGGCAGCCTGATTCTGTGTCTCTTTCTCCTGAATATCCCTTTCCTGAATCAACTCCTTTACTTAAAGAGAAGCCAGTGATGCCTAGACAGTTCAAACTGGAAAGTCACTGGAACATGACTGGAAAGTCACTTAAGAAGGCGCTACCAGAGAAAAATATGAAGCTACTGGAATACAGGGGGTCTTTCCCTTTTCTCTTTTGTACTCTGATGGGAATCAAGTGGAACAGATCTCTTCTAAAGTATGAACTCCTAATGTTCAATTTCCTTGTTGCAAATAAACTTTGCAAATAATTGCAAGGTTTGCTCTAATTTTGTAGAATTGTTTTATCTATTCATTCCTACAAGAGTGGAAATTTTCAATTAACACGTATGTAATTTTGCTTGTTGGTTCTCACTTTGCCAGGCATTTAATATGTTTGTTGCATCAGTTGTTAGAACAGATCTTCCCAAGCAATATTTGGCTGTTTGGCAAATTTTTCCTCTCTATATATCCATTTTAAAAAATTGGGGTGGGAGTGTTAAATGCAAAATACATATCACGTATCAAAAGTATTAAGTTAGTTCTATTGTCAATTATAGTCCTGTAAGTTTAATCATTTATAAAAATGACATGCATGCAGCTCATCGTCTGCAAGCAGTGGGCTGGTGGGCTGCTGGTGGTATAATCTATCTATAAAGACTAAATCTTTCCCAGTAATCCACCTTTAGTATTGTTGACTTATTGCAGTGAGCTCTTTTTTCAGAGTGATGCTAAAGCTATGGCATCACACAAAGTAAATGATATATATTGCAATATGAAACACCATATAAAGCATTGTTAATTCCAACTATTGAAATTCAAGGAAACCAATTGAAACCCAAATTGCAAATTGTATTTTTGCAGAACATGCATTCTAGCATTTTGAAATATCATTGTCTGGTATGTGAGGAAATATGAGGGCAAAATAAACATACAATAATAGAACGTATCTAAAAAGAATCCAGAACAGAGCAAAAATATCAGAGAGAAAATGTCAGTTAAAAAACAATTATTTTATGAAATCATATTTCTTGACAAAATACTTTATAAATTAATACATATTTATAAACACCTGTGGTTTGCACTGTTCCATCTTAACGTTTTACATTTAACTTTTTTTCTCCTGTTTAGTACAGGGATAGCTCAGAAGACAATGTAGGGGGTACACTGTGGGGAAAGAGATTGATTTTTATGTTGTGTTTTTTTAATGTTGTGAGGTGTTGTGGTTTTTTAATATTGTGAGTTGGATGGAGAGATATATTTGTTTAATAAATAAATAAATATGCCAAGATGCACTCCAATGCAAACATATAGATGTCTCTATTCCCTTATGCACAAAAATGAGTCTTTACAACTTTCTACCTTCCCATTCTGCCCTAACTTACCTATGGTCGTGAATGGCTGCGTAAGCATTTCACTGCATATTGTACCATGTATGATT
>JAEANM010000309.1:24223-38954 GCA_017656035.1 Myanophis thanlyinensis | reverse complement strand
TGTTGCTGTCAACCCTCAAGATGAGATCCAAAGAGCTGTCACTATCAGTGAAGCAAGCCATCATTAGGCTGAAAAAACAAAACAAATCCATCAGAGAGATAGCAAAAATGTTAGGCGTGGCCAAAATAACTGTTTGGAACATTCTTAAAAAGAAGGAACTCACCAGTGAGCTCAGCAACACCAAAAGACCCGGAAGACCACAGAAAACAATTGTGGTGGATGACCAAAGAATTATTTCCCTGGTGAAGAAAACACCCTTCACATCAGTTGGCCAGATCAAGAACACTCTCCAGGAGGTAGGTGTATATGTGTCAAAGTCAACAATCAAGAGAAGACTTCACCAGAATGAATACAGAGGTTCACCACAAGATGTAAACCATTGGTGAGCCTCAAAAACAGGAAGGCCAGATTAGAGTTTGCCAAATGACATCTAAAAAACCCTTCACAGTTCTGGAACAACATCCTATGGACAGATGAGACCAAGATCAACTTGTACCAGAGTGATGGGAAGAGAAGAGTATGGAGAAGGAAAGGAACTGCTTATGATCCTAAGCATACCACCTCATCAATGAAGCATGGTGGCGGTAGTGTCATGGCGTGGGCATGTATGACTGCCAATGGAACTGGTTCTCTTGTATTTATTGATGATGTGACTGCTGACAAAAGCAGCAGGATGAATTCTGAAGTGTTTCAGGCAATATTATCTGCTCATATTCAGCCAAATGCTTCAGAACTCATTGGACGGCGCTTCACAGTGCAGATGGACAATGACCCAAAGCATACTGCAAAAGCAACCAAAGAGTTTTTTAAGGGAAAGAAGTGGAATGTTATGCAATGGCCAAGTCAATCACCTGACCTGAATCCGATTGAGCATGCATTTCACTTGCTGAAGACAAAACTGAAGGGAAAATGCCCCAAGAACAAGCAGGAACTGAAGACAGTTGCGGTAGTGGCCTGGCAGAGCATCTCCAGGGATGAAACTCAGCATCAGGTGATGTCTATGCGTTCCAGACTTCAGGCTATAATTAACTGCAAAGGATTTGCAACCAAGTATTAAAAAGTGAAAGTTTAATTTATGATTATTATTCTGTCCCATTACTTTTGGTCCCTTAACAAGTGGGGAGCACATATGCAAACTGTTGTAATTCCTACAGCATTCACCTGATTTGGATGTAAATACCCTCAAATTAAAGCTGGCAGTCTGCAGTTAAAACACATTTTGTTCGTTTCATTTCAAATCCATTGTGATGGTGTATAGAGCCAAAAATGTTGGAATTGTGTCGATGTCCCACAATATTTATGGACCTGACTGTGTACTCTTGCCAGCTTTTGGTCTTCCCATCAAGGTTGTAGATGGAGGTGAAAATGGCATTTTGTATTAATGTCACTCCTCTTTATTAATTGCTTTAACTGTGCCATGGAAGAAACACTATTTTCTGTTAGCTGACAAATCCTTAGAAATCTTTTAAAAGGTAAAAAAGCACTCCTCCATCATGATCACTGTAATGAAACTCTGTAGAATTAACTTTCTTTACAGATTGTTCCGGGTCAAAAGATAGTTAGCTGTGTTTTTCTCTTAATTTATGACATGTAGGGTGTACTATATAAATAGAATGTCAGTCTATGTTCACGAATAAATTTTGATAGTGCTATTCCTATTTCCTCAGGAAGTTGCAGAGAAGTCTTTCACCCCCCATACTTTTCCACACATGAGATGGGATTGTGTATGAGATTATGCAGCTAGGAATCAATTACTTTCACTGCAAATTTTACCCAGTAGTAATTTATGCTTTTGTGTTGCTTTGCTTTTTGTCTTCATCCTCTTGGTATATAAATGTGATAAATAAATAAATAAATAAATAACTTTCAGCAGGTATATAATGCCTGTGCAAATTTGTCACATTTTGGCAAATACGTTACATGTGTAAAGGGATATTTTTCAGCTAGACTTAACAACTCTAAATTAACAAGGAGGAAGCTTTCAACAGTGTATTTGTCCACATACAAACACATGCGTGGTATATAAATCTGTGCATGTACATTCAATCTGTTGTCTCTTCATTTGGGGGAATCATAATTTTTTAGGGAAATTATTTGTCCTTTAATTATTGGTTAAAGTTTTTTAATATGTTGGGAGCAGGTAATCTCAAGAACTGTTCAAATTCATAAATAATAATAAAGCTATCCAATTAAATATGAACATAAAATCAATTATCCCTTTCTTGGTCTCATCCTTTATGATAAAAAGGATGAGTAGGTGAAGCAATAAATTTCCACTGAAAGTATTGAAACTGAAATATTTCCTGTGAATATTTACTAGGCTGTTTCTATTTTTAGTTTTAAGATGCTTCTTAAGATATACTGATTTTTGTGTTTTAATGTGTAGCTTTGGTCAGCTTTATTCGCTGTACTCATTTAATTGGGCCATTGCTTGAAGATCACTGTTGTATTTATTTTGCTGCATTATGTTGTTAGAAGTCAAGCAGAGTTAATAAAAAAATAATGCTTTTTGTTACATTGTTTCTAAGGAGGAAACTATAAAGGATTCATCAGGTCAAGAGGATGAGACACAGTCCTCAAATGGTGATCCAGTTTCATCTGTAGTACCAGAAATAATCCGCCCACGTCGTTGTAAATACTTTGATACAAGTATGTATTCTTTAAATCAGTTTTCAACCATTTTTAAAATGCATGGAAATTGTACAAATATTTGGGCATTTTCCTATGCAGGAAATGAACATCAGGAGAACAAGAATCATTGAACAATGAAATCTGGAATTTTGAATCAGATTGATTATTGCAGCATGTACTTTTATGTATAGAAATTTGCACAAATTTAATAAGACAAAGGCAGTGATTTTTTTTTCTCTGTAACTGAGATCTTCTGGATGTATGGTAAAAGTCTCTGTTCTCAGTTCTCTAATATTTTAAAAGCATCTGCAAGGAGAAAATGTTTTCTTGTGGAAAGAATGTTTATGAACTTCAGAGCTCTTATCAACTACTGGTTGGAGACAGTAAGAACTTTCTGTACAAATAAAAGATTGCCTTTTGCTTTCTCATAGAGAAAGACAGATTAGTTGCTGTTTGTCTTTACAATGAAGGTACTTATCAAGGATAAATTGTGTGGGGAGTGGGAGAATGATCTTCTCTAAAGTCTTGTCTCTTTATATCATTGGATCTACTGAGGAACATGTTAGAAGGCATTTTCTCTGTGAAGATAATGCTGGTTGGTGTTAAAACTTCTGAATTCTGTATTTGAATCTCAAGATCTACTGCCCTACTTTCTAACACATTTCTGAGAAGAATATAACTTGCACAATTATGTGCAAAAACATAATCCAGGTATATATAGCACAATTGCTGCTAATACTGCATTCAAGTGAGAAAATCCTCTGTGCTCTGGAAGAGATCATTTCTAACTGCTGGGTATCTTGTTTGCTAGTGAGATAAGCTCTGAGCACTGTCACGCTGAATGTTGAAGGGTGGGAAAAGAGGAAGGGGGTCTTGAGGAGAGGTAAAAGTGGCTGGCTGATTTGTTAAATCAGAAATTTTCCATTTCTGATGTTCACAGCTAATATTTGGAAAACTGGCTAGAGAAATAGAGGCTTAGCTTATGTTAACTCTGACCCAATCATTGCTCTAATGCGTATGTTTGTCTATATAAATGCTAAGAATTTTAACTGGCTTTTCTTCCATTACTGTCTGTTTTTTGCTTAGGTTATTTCTACTTACATATACTCTATATGTATGAGCAGAAATGCTGTTAATATAAAGTTAGTCCAAAAAATGCAGCAAAATAATTTTGTATGCTTTCAACACTAATATATGACGTGGTAATTTTTAATCTATGAATTTCTGCTTTAAAATGTTATTTGTACTTGCCCTTTGTATATGGAATTTGTAGGATGATGAAATGATTAAATTATTTTACAATGAATTTATATTAGCTTAGCTAATATATTCTGAAACATTTGCATATATTCTTCTAATGTATAATCCTGAATATAGTTAACTTTTAGCTGTGTGGACCTTTCCCCCAATTCTTTATATGAAGAAACATTTCTATTTTTTTTAAAGTATTGCATGGTAAGGCTTGCCTCTGAGAAAAACTTGTTTTATATTTTAATGCTATGTTTTTTGGGACTTTCAAGATATAGATGTTCCTAAGCAACATCTTGTTGAATGTATCAGCTCTTTAGCAATGCTATTTACCTAAAATAAATATATTAGAATGTATATTTTTCAATATTTTTCAAAATCGGAAACCTAGCTTACTGTAGTTCAGAGTATTATGAGTCAGGACATACCAACCACAATTAGTCACACAGAGTTGGTTGTGACATCACAGTTCAATATTTAATTAACCAACCAGATATGGGACTTGAAAAATCTGTCTGTAGAAAATTGTTTGAAGAAATGTAAATTCAGGATAGCTATCCCTATGCAAGTGAAAGTTGTTAATTTTTTTAAATATAGATAGTGAAATAGAAGAGGAATCTGAAGAAGACGAAGACTATATTCCTTCAGAAGACTGGAAAAAAGTAAATATGAGTTTTATGATAAACTATATCAACACAATATGACTATTATACAAATTAATTTGTGGGAAAAATCATTCCTAACATTATGAGGATTCAAAGCTTCTTCTTATGAAGCTAGTCCCAGCTAGATGGGACTCGAGCCTTTACAGTTTAAATTTGAATGATCTCAGAGACCGAATCCTTTGCCAGAAAAAGCAGAAGCATGCAGCTATAGTTTATTTTGCAAGTTCTAAATCTGACTTAAATAAAACCATTGTTGAAATCTTGTTAATTAAAATGTATTGAGCATTGCAGAAGCCTAGCTTAATATAGCAAGGTTTTGGGAGGGAGGATTGAAAAAAAAGGGTTTTTTTTCTGCAATTATATTATTTTTCATTGGCACTTCCTCCCCCCTTCTTTATCCAAATGATTGTCGCTGGAAAAAAACATTTCACTGTTGTGTCTGCCTGATAAACTGGTGGTCAGGTTGAAAAGTTTGTTCTGACTTAGTGCAGATTTTTGTTTTTAATCTGACATTCAAGGGTAACAGTTTGGTTTTGCAGATAAATTGGATCATTTATTACTTAAGTGTACTTGCTTCATTCTCATACAAAAAGTCACAATTCCATAATCTTTTCTTATTCGTGAACAATGACAGCAAAGGAAACCTTAATTTTATATGCAAGTAATCTGCTTTGCCAATTTCCTAACCAGACACAATCTGGAGTTGTGATTTATAGTTGCTGAAAATTCTTTGCATATGGCAGCAGCAAGTAAAAGAATTTGGCTCAAAAGTTAACTTGTTCTTTGTTTCTGAGTTCCTAATTTGTTTAGCCACTCAAGTTGGAAGCTACTTGATAGTTTTTGAAAAAATGTAGTGGAATCTGGCATTTTTATTGGCAAATTTGGCTACTATTAAGCCCATGTAATAGTTTACATTACATAAAGAAGTCAATATATGAACAAATATACTTATTTCATACTTTTAAAATATTTTTATTGCAATTGGTATTTGACTGTCTTTCTAGTTACTGAATGGTATGGTGTTGGATCTGTGATTACAGATAATTTATACTTTTTTCCAAACAGGAAATTATGGTGGGTTCCATGTATCAAGCTGAAATTCCAGTTGGTATATCTAAATATAAAGAGAACGAGAAAGGTAAAGTAATTGGCAACTCATTTTAATTAATATTGCAATTAAGAATAAGGTATAAGATATAAAGAATATGTAGGGAAGCTTTACATTTATTCATACTGAGGAAATAATACAAAGGAAATAGAGGCTGGCTTTGAGCACCATTTTAACCAAATTGGTTTTGCCTTGGTGTGTTTCTAATGCTTTTAAATTACTGTTATATGTGAACTGAAATCACTTTGATTTATTTAAAAATATGGTTAAACAAACTGGCTTAGATATATAGACACACACAAGAGAAAGGGATGATACCAACCCCTGTGCATGGTTTCCTTACCACTTACAAAACTGGATTTCCCATTACCAGGTACAGGACTTTTTATTGCATCTCCCATGTATATAACTTCAAAAATCCTAACATTTCACAAACTACTGATCAATAAGAATATTTCAAGCTGCCTGAATTACAGGAACTATAACAGTGAAAGCATTTTTCAGAAATTGTAGCTCTGGTGCTTTGGAGAATGCAGAAACTCTAGGAACAACTTATTGGTTGAGCAGCTCCAACACTTCCTGGCACTTAGATATTTGGTACTGTATTACAGTGAGATAAATATAATTCCAATTAATTCAAAACATTGGTTCTGCCTGGTTCAATGATTAATGATTAATAAGCTGGGTAACTAATACCTTGATTCTGTTATTGGCTATATTTATGGAGGACTTTGAATTATGAACTATACTATTCCATGTCAGGGTGAAATGATGTGTTCAGAAACTAGTCTGAAATATTTCCTATAGTTGAGAGCCAGTTTGGTCTAATGGTTAAGGCACCAGCTAGAAAACAGGAAACAATGAATTCAAATCCCAACTTAGCTAGAAAGCCATCTGAGTGATTTTGGGCCAATCACTCTCTCTCTTAGCCTAATCCACCTCACAGGGTTGTTGGTGTGTGGAAAATAAGAAGAGGAAGGAGTATTGTGTGTGTTATCCCCAAAATGGGCATTAACTTGGCCTTGAAGCAAAATTAACCACAAGATGTGATACAAAGTATACTTTTATTTTAGTACCAAGATACAAGGACCTTGGCTGAAAGCTGCCACAGGCCATGAGTAAAATTATACAACAATTCTTATAGTTGAAGGGTAATCCCAAACACCCCTTTGCCCTTCCCCTAATAATGCATGCATAACATATAATATTGATTGGTTAATTGTCCTACGCTTCTTATGCTAAAGCTCAAATTGCATCACCTGTTGTTCACCCAGGTCACGGGCTTCCTTGCAAAGTGATCTAGTTTCATGTGCCAGCTATGCGGTTTTGGGGTTTTTTTCTTATAAGCAAGCTATTCTTGTTCCTAATATCCTGGCTAGTGGTTTTCTAACAAGTAAGTTCTAACGCCTGTCTCTTAAAGACTTCCCAGATGTACTCCTTCCATACATTTACAGAGAAGGCTTGCAGAGAAGAATAAAAAGCAGTTTTAATTCTTTGTCTAAGGCAGCACACCCACCACACTCACCCCCCCCCCCTTTGCAGAGAGAATAAAAGAACAAACAGTTTTGTCTCAAGGCTTCATTCCCCCCCCCCCAGCTCCCCTTCTTGTGAAAGACAAGACAGGAAGTAACAAGCTGCTTCTAAGGCAAAGAGGCCAAGTATGGTTCAAAGAAAGAAAGTTTGGTTCAGCGTTCATATTCTTCGTTCAGAATTCATCATTTTCATGTCCATTACATCCACACCTGAGTCCTCTCTCCACATATGACCCTTCCTCTGATCCCCAGGGCTTCATTTGTACATACATTCCATCATCTGATCCTTCATGTGTATTTGCCACTTTATTTCTAAAAATAGTAAATAAATACAGAACATATGTAATTCATTTGTTTCTCTTTTGCTTTGTGCGCTTTTTTTTCTCTTTTGCTTTTGTACATTAAAGGAAAAAGTTATAAAATTAAAAGACACTTCGGTTTTCATCATTGTGGTTTTATATGAGGCTAGCAGCATGTGTAGATGTCAGATTTGGTAACATCTTCTATATCTGGCAGGTTATAATATAACTTTAGAACAGTTTCTGCAAGGAATGTTAGGAAGCAAGAATCAGGATATTTTTGCTATTATATTCCCCAAAAGATTTTTAACATTTAAGTACTAGTTTTTCCTTATATATAAATATTAGAATAATTAGTGAATATTTGCCTCTAAAATTGTATTTTCAATATAAAATTTGATTAAAAGATTCTACAAATGTACTATTGTTAGAAATCTAGTTTGCGCTTACTTGGAACTGAGTGAAATAAGTAAAAAGGTAAACAGTAAAGTAAACAAATGAGGTCCTTTCCAGAAGCTCTTTGCTTTTCCCTTCTTTAAGTCAGTTCTCTTGTTTTTCATTAATATTTTAAAAAATGATAAATTTGTGACTCGTCTGCAAAGAATGCAAAGAATTACCTGATCTTTAAGTACCGGTATTGTTAGGAAGCATGTAATTATCTTTCTCTAATTTTAGTATATGAAAATGATGATCAATTGCTATGGAATCCAGATTATTTAACTGAAGATAAAATAATTGAATTCCTTAATGAAGCCTCCAGACGGACAGGTGATGAAAGAGGAATTGATGCAATTCCTGAAGGATCCCATATTAAAGATAATGAACAGGTAAAATACATGGAAATCTTCATTTGCCAACAGAGCTTTTCCACTAGTTAAAAAAAAATGTTGGTTTTTAGCAGCAATCTTCTTCCCCATTTTATTATCTACATTTTCATTAAAAAATTTCCCTGGAGGGGTGTGAGCTATCCAGAACAGTAGAAGATGATTGTGTGGATGATGAAAAGAGATAGAAAATCAGGGAAAAAATTGTTCATTTTTTCCCATCAGCAGAGGCATTTTAAGTAGGCCACTCCTTCAGGATGTTCCTGTCATATGTATCCTATATAGAATCCATAACATTTCTGAATATCTTGAAGAGATGATTTGGAATTTTTATATTAGCTATAGAAAAACCTGGAGGTTATAGCTCTTGAGCTCTGTCATTTTTAACATTAACATTTTAAAACCTGAGATGATAATTTGGACTTCTTCTTTTGCAGGCTTTGTATGAATTAGTGAAATGTAATTTTGATACAGATGAAGCATTAAGAAGATTGAGATTTAATGTAAAAGCAGCTCGAGGTATGCATGATTTTTTTATGTATTTCACCACTATAAATTTCTACATCAATTTTCAGATTTGTTTCTTATATTTATTTATATTTACACACACAAAGCCACAGTGATTTTCATATTTATTTCAGTTTTTATTCTCTTAAACTTCAGTTCTGTGGTATACACATATATTACAGTAACCATATTTTCCTTCTGGTAGATAATGGAGAAAGAGAGTTCATCTGAAGATGCCATGTAATTGGGGTGGTGGAGGAGGTGGGACGGGAAGAGGACAGGGAGGACCTAATTCATAGCACATCTTTTGCTGTGGAGGTATTTCCATACTACCTTAGTTATCTTGAAAACTAGTACAGCATTAAAAAAGATAATGATGGCAACTCATGGCATTGTATTTTCACAGTGCAATGATTTCTGTGAGAGTGTATGAATGTGAAGAACTTCTATGTAGAAAAGGTTTTGTCTGGTCTGAAAAGGAAAAAGGACAGAAAGGAAGGAATGGTCCCTTGCTAGATTCTGCTTTCTAAACCAATCAATCTCCAACCCTATCCTAGGAAATAAATTAGGCAGGAAGAAAATACTTAAAATACAAAGCATTTGCTCACCTTCCCCATGTTCTCTTTTAGATAAATTATAAGGAACTTCCCTGTTTCCAGATACCTTTATCTAAATAAAATGGTCCTGTATTAAACATGAGACATGCTATCATTTTGTATTACTTAAGAATTCATACATAGACTCTTCTTTGGCATGCAGTTTTATTAATTTCTGTATTGTATTATTTTAATTCAGAGGAGCTGTCTGTCTGGACAGAAGAAGAATGTAGAAATTTTGAACAAGGTTTGAAGGCTTATGGAAAGGATTTTCACTTAATCCAAGCAAACAAGGTTAGTAACTTGTATAGGTATTGAAAGAATTAAGTGCAAAAATGAAAGGTTGGAGATTTCAATTTGCTTTCTCTAGAGTTAGAAGAAGCTCAGTAGTTTATAGCCAGCATGGTAACGACAAAGATGGTCCATGTTACTGAAGGCCTGGGCAGCTTGAATATAGAATACTTATTTTATATCTGACTTTCCAGCTGTCCCAGTTTGGAAACTTAATTTGAATCAAGTCACATTTTTATTGTAGTGAAGGCAATACAGGTAGACCTCACCTTACAACCATTCATTTAGTAAGTTTAAAGTTACGACAGCACTGAAAATAGTGACTTCTGACTGTTTTTCACAACGACCATTGCAGCATTTCTATAGTTATATGATCAGAACTTGAGCAGTTGGCAAATGGTTCATATTTACGATGGTTGCAATGTCCCAGGGTCATGTGATGACCTTTTGCAACCTTCTGACAAACAAAGTCAATGGGTAACCCAGATTCACTTAACAATCAGGTTACTAATTTAATAACTGCAGTGATTCACTTATCAACTGTGGCAAGAAAAGTTGTAAAATGGGGCAAAATTAATTTAACAATTGTCTTGCTTAGCGATGGAAATTTTGGGCTCAATTGTGCTCGTAAGTTGAGGACAGCTTGCGTTATTACTTAATTTTACTCTTAATGTGGCACATAGAGTGCTTTTAGCTTTGACCTCATGAGACCTCCGTATGACAAATGCAGTTATTCTCAGTTATAGAATATTATGATCTTTTCACAGATTTGTGCAAATTAACAGTGATTATCACTGAACACCAGTGGCTATCACTTAACCCTCATTAAGATTGAGGCTGACCAATTTGCCACATAATCTCTTTCTATTCATCTTAAACAGAGAATCTTGTTAACTTACCTTACCCAGTTGGATCTTCAAGCACTCATTATGTAATATTTAGCAGTTCTTTGTAAAGTATTACATAAAGCAGACAGAGGCACAGTGGCTCCTTATCTTTGAAGTATTGTTGTCAAATCACTGGGACTAATATGGTCAATGTATCAGGACATTTAATATTCATTTCATTTCTCAAAACCCTTTTGTTTATATTCTGCAAAATATGTTACACTATTTGATTGCACTTCTAGTGGGTTATGCAATTATGACACTAATTCTATTGGGTTATAGAATTTAGTAGTTTATTGAGATAATGTTCCTTTGATTGTACAGAATTCTGTTAGTCTCTTTAAAAGCCTTTGTATCCCAGAAAGACATTCAGTGTTTTCTAAGGCTGTTACTACTTTTGATTAGCCTTCGGCTTACAATCCATTGTTGTTGTCAATTAGCTAAAACGTTGAATTCTACTTTTTCTCATCCTTTTCTTAGCAAGAGTTCAATTACTAAAAAAAAATCCTGATTTTCTGTAATGTGTTATTTCAAATAATTCTTCACCCATATCTACTGCATGACAGTGGAATTCTTCTCCAGCAAACTCAACAGGATTTTATTCTTTAACAAAAATTGTAGGCTTTGGTTCACTTTTTAACAAACCACAGCTTGACTTACAGAGGTCTATTTTTGATTATTGTTTGTATGTATCTTATCCTAACATTATTGAAGCAAATTAATATGTAGGCAAGATTAGAGTTACCAGCACAATCATGATGGTGATAGTGGTTACGCATTTGTCAAGCATTACAAAGACAAAAAGGGGTGTTGCATGATGTTTAAGGGGGGAAAAAATAAGAGCAATTTGCGGTCTGCTGGCTTTCTCTAGGCAACACATTGACGAAAATGTTCCAGACTGAATATTTTATATTAAAGTAGATTGTATTCTTGGTGTGTAATAAACACAGGTACGAACAAGATCTGTCGGAGAGTGTGTAGCATTTTACTACATGTGGAAAAAATCAGAACGATATGACTTTTTTGCTCAGCAGACAAGATTTGGTAAAAAGAAGTACAATCTCCATCCTGGTGTAACGTAAGTCTTGTTGATTACTTGTTAGTTTCCTCATCTTGCATTGGACTGAAGTTTTTTTTTTAAATGGCATTTTTAGTTAATTAGAAATGAAAGTGTTTATAGTCATCAATCTGAATACTTTTGTATTACATTAGACTATTATGTTGTCTTCTCAAAAGTACAGATGCTATTATTGAAACTACAACTTTATCCTTTATTCCCAAAAGCCAGATTATATATTTTACCACAAATATGACCAATAGTATAACTGATAGGTATATCAGTTTAGAAAAGTATAGGAAAAGCAGTTGAATGGGAATTTTAACTGAGATTCCTCTGATCTGAATCTAGGATTACACTCATCTTCTCTCTTTTGTAAAAGCATTATGCAAAGGGAGGAGATTGCTAAGCATGCCAGTTACCTCAAAAATGTTTGTGCACATTTCAACAATAAATAGCCCCAAGTCACCTAGATTAAAACATAAAAAAACTTACAAACAATAGACAACAAATAAAAGGATCATAAAAATAGTTTAAACACATTAGCAGCTTGGCATAGAAAAGTTAGTTTAGAGAAGCCTTTATGGTACTGTTTACTGATAATGAATCTCCATTCAAAATTTAAAATCGATTATTCTCTGAGTGACTTAAATGGACATTTTCTACTAAGGTGTATCATATTACAACAATGCCTTAGGGTTAGTGGTTATTTAACAACCATAGTTGGGAGTATCACTAAGTGACATGGTTGTTAAGCAAGATATCACATGATCATAATAGGCTTACAATGTCACTTCCCAGTTATTAAGTGAATCACTCATGTTGTTAGGCAAGACATCACATGACCACAATTTGCAATTTTACTGCTGGCTTCTCTATTGACTATTGGTCAGAAGTCAACTGTGAGGCATGTAGATGGATATCATGTGACTGCAAGACACTGCAACTGTCGTAAATATGAAGACCAATTAAAAAGTTATTTGTTTAGCACCCCCATAGCTTTGAACAATGACTAAATAGGGCAGTCATTAAGTGAGGGCTACCTCTATTCTCCAGTACTTTCAGCAAGAAATAGCAATCATAAGCATCAAATCGCGTGCCAAGCTATAATAATTGTTGAATTTCTAGGGTTTTATTCTATTGTTTTTTATCTTACTACATATTCCTTGAATTTGAGCTTTTTATCTTAAGTACGATAATAGAACTTGCCTAGATCATATGTAACACCATGTCATTTTTCTGGTTTTGCTTTAGCATAATATAATTTAATATATGTACAAACCAGGCAATTGTGTCTTCATCAATAAAACTGGTTTTAAAATCTTGGCTTAGCATTAGGTGAATGCAGGTTGTTCAGTGCAGGACTGCATCATGTGGGAACATTAAAGAAAAGCATATTTGAAGAGCAAATTTCTTGATTGTTTTTTTTAAAGGGACTACATGGATCGTCTTTTAGATGAAAGTGAAAGTGCAGCATCCAGCAGAGCTCCTAGCCCTCCTCCTACAACTTCCAATAGTAGCACCAGCCATTCGGAAAGAGAGGACAGCACAACCAGCAATAGTAATCAAAATGGTAGGTAAAATGTTTTCTTCCATCTAAATTCCCTAATGGTGCATTCCCTAAGCCAACAAGATACGTTTTTGCAACTAATTTTCATTTAATTTTAAATTATTCTTCTGTACATTATCCCATTTTTTAAAGATAGAAGCTACAATAGTCAATTCTGTAAAAATATATTTGGCTCATGTACAGTCTGCAGCCTCTTAATCACAGAGCTATCGTAAAGATTTTATTTATTTGTCTGTTAGATTCATGTCCTATCTTTCTCAAAAAACTTGATGTGGTGCTCAGTCTACCTCTTATTTTCACATGAACTACTCTGCTGTGGAATATATTGCACTGAGAGAGAAAGATTGGCCAAACCTACCCTTGAAACTTCCATCACTAAGGATAAATTTAAAACTGCACTTTCCCAGCCCTAGTATAACATCTCAATGCAGTTCTAGAGACATCTGAAATAATAATATTAAGTAAATAGAAGCACAGGAAAATACATACCAGATGGTAAGCATTATTTAAATGCAAAGAAAATGAAATAAAATTTGGTTTGGGACATGATTTCATCAACCACTTTTGTAGTGTGTCACTCAAACTGTTTAAAAGCTAAATACTTACAAATTGACTAAGTATGTATTCTGTATATTTGATAACATTGTATCCATGTTTTATGGTTTGTTTTTGTTTTTTTAAAGATTGTAGTTCTTTTCTGTTTTATATTCTCTTTTCTTTCTAGGTGTATCTACTAATGGGCCAAGTGAGTTATCAAATAAAGATGACATGAAAATTGAAGGGCTACACATAAATGGACCAACAACTGGCAAAAAAACGCATCTTATAGATTTTGATACAAATGGTTATGAGCCTGAAAACCTTTCCAATCATTCTAAACTTCCTCATTCAAATACAAGACATGATCTTGAAGATACGAATGAAAGGCCCTTGAAAAGGAGAAGAATCAACAGCAGTGACAAAGAGTGCACAGCTTCCTCTGAAATTTTCCAAGAAACGGTAGCCCATGGAAATTTTGAAGACCGGGACACTGTGGGTGACTGAATACGTTTCATTGAAATAATATTATGGGATGTCTGCATTTTCAGGATTAATAGGTTCTCTTTACAAATTCAAATCCCATAAAATAATTTATGGAGATTTTGAAATATATTTTAATTGCTTCCTAATCCTAGCTAAGGTTACAGAATACCTTTTAAAATCCTGAAATGCAGATACATCATGTGGGAGAATTTTCTATTGGAGAGCCGGTTGCTATAGAATCGGTTGAAAAGTTTTTTTTTTTTTAGACAAATTTCTTTAGATGACTTCAGGGCACTAACCGGTTATGTAAATTATACTTTGAAAAATAACTTAAAATTCCCAAGCAGAATTGATAAAATGGACATGAAGAAAGAAGCAATATTGAACAGTTTAAAAAATGCCTGTAAATCCTGAAAGTTGCATGAGAATTCACTGATATGTGTGTCTATGTATATGCGTGTATGTGTGGACATATGTATATATGTGTGTGTGT
>JAEANM010000309.1:0-24213 GCA_017656035.1 Myanophis thanlyinensis | reverse complement strand
ACATACACATATATACACACATATATGAATGAATTATATTTTAAAAATAAACCAAGAGGTTTGTATGTAAAATTATTGACATCAGTGATGTCTTTCCATATTCTTATCTGGAAATAAGAAATACTTTCTGTATTTTTCCAGATTTTGTAGCCTTTGAAAGATTTTTACAATACTAAAAAGAAGTACGTAATTTTCATAACTTGTACAGTATGGTGAACTTTGATCTTCTGAGAGTTGATCTTCTGAGGATTTGTCAGCTTCACTTTATTTTGCTAAAGCTTTTTTTATTAATAAAGTCATGTTTCAGAAAGCAGTAGAAATTTTAAATATTTAAATTGCTTACCCAAATTACGAATATCAGAATTTTCAAACTTTTATCTTGGGACAAATGGTGACTTAAAAGTTTTTAGATTAGCATGATGCTATGATTGCACAATTGTTCTTGCTTTTATAATTTTTTCCCCGATTTCTTTTTATGAGAGAGTCTAAAAAAATCAGCTAAATTAAGCTTTAATGTTTAACTCTTGTTAGTCAAGGTCATCCATTACCTTATTTTATCAGCTTATATGTACATTTTGGGTGAGCACAGTAGTCAGTTGAATCAATTAAATCTGGCTACCTTGAGGAACAAATGCTTAGCCTGCGTGCCGTGGGGCCTTATGCTGCATCCAACAAATCCATGAATTAACTGCTTCTGAGGAAGTAGTAAAGTGTGGGTAGTAGTTATTATGGCATGTATGTGTACTAATATGCACGGATTTGAGGTACTATAAGGATGGTTAACCTTTTTTACATTTGAAACAAATCCTTGTCAGTCTGGGGATAGTTTCAGTAGTGACAGTTCCCATATATAAAAGGGTTTGGATGATGGCCATAATGAAGGTTTACAGAATCAATCACTCGACATATAAAGTCTTTCATTTTTTGTTGCCACATTGGCTATATAAAATAAAGTTTATTTTGTGCTTGTCTTGGGGCTTACTTGAAATGTTACAACTATAGCTTCAAGTTGATCTGCTCATTTAATGATTTGGCAAAATAGTTTGATTTTAATTATGAAGTCCACTAGGCTTTTAGATTGTCCCAACACAATTTTGTTCTGGAAATATCTTTTTTTAGCCTTCTGCTTTCTCATAAAACATTTTTGATGAATTCTATGCTTTAACATTATAGAACTAGTATTTATTGTCTGTTGCTTACAAGCAGTATACATGTATAGATAAAATATTTAATCTTTTAAATTTTACTGCTTTACGGAAAATGCCATGGCTGACCAAACCCAGTTTTGTTAATATGAAAATCCAAAGTTTTTGTAGCCTCGTATCAAAGATTATGTTTTTAAAAGTATATCAAAGCAAGGCAGTGCAATGCTTTTAGAAATCTTATTACAATTTTGAAGGCCTATTTTCTGTTCCTTGTCTGTATTTTTGCAGGTTGGAAATGCTTGCAAGACTGTTCATAGGAAAGTTTATAAATATATTGTTCTCAGGCTTGTAAGTAAAATATAGCACTGTACATTTTTCAGAAACTTTACTTTGGTCTTTAATCTTACCTTTGATGGTATGCCTAAGAAAATCCTGACATTCCATACTCAATATGTAATGCTCAGCTGTTTTTAAGTATTTAATTGTAATGTGCATCTCATTTATGCAGGTGTTTATACAATATTTTATTCATGTTCTTTAAAATGCAGCCACTATAACTTGATAAAGACATTGCACTATTAGTACTATTTAAAAATCTGTAATTTAGCAACCAGTTCAAACAGCTTTTAGTGCAGTTTGGAAAAGATGAAACCCATTGCTTCCAAATTGGTTTGAAAAGTCAGCTTTGTATAGTGATTGTAATGTATATTTTAAGCACTATTGTGTCCTGATCCATAAAGTGCATTGTGTGCAGTCTGAATCAAACCTTCAATTCAACAGACCTGACTGTTGGCTTTATAAAGGGTTTAAAGTGATATTTTGAAAGAAATCAAAAAAAAATTACAAAGTAGTTTTTATAAATTTTTCACATAGTAATTTTGCACTGTTGGTAATACCTGTGTCTCTTACCTAGCTCCCTGTCTGCAATTCTGGAAAAGCTTATTAAAGTATTTTTTTAAACATATTGCTTATATAAATACAAATATTGAGTACTTAAGAGTGGAATTTGTTTCTTTTAAGAGAATGTGAAAATGCTGCTTAATAATATGAGAGAGAATACTTGAATTGTTCAATAATAGTTTTAGCAAACCTTTGCACTTGGAAATAAAATTCTGTGCTTCACATTAGTTTCAAACTAAACTTCAGATATTTAACAACAATAGGGTTTAAAAAAACAACTAGGGATAAACTGAGATGTATACATTCTTGCTGTGAAATTATACCTGTAATATCGAAGTCTGAATATTTTTGTTGAGGGTATTGACCAATAAAATATAATCATTTCCTGACATACAACAGAATATAGAGCTCAATTAATTGTTATAATAAAAAATGGAGATAGCTGTTAGAAGTATTGAGAAATTACTAGCCCAGATAGAATCTTTTTTAAAATTCATTCAAATCTTCTACCAAGAAAAATGAAAACTTGTAACTATGAGTTACAAGGAAGAGTTTGATAAAGCCAGGATCTTACAAGGCTACATTCATATAAGTACAAATTTAAAAATTATAGTGCCTGGAGATAATAAGATGTCAGGAAATTATAACAGAAAATCAAACAATTTCTATTTTATGACCATTTGCATGGAAATTCAGTAAAATGCTAAACTGTGTCATGTTTCTATTTTATATAATTCTGTGTGCGAGTTTTTTTATATATAAAATGGAAACAAGAAATAAAACAATTCTATATAATGACCTGTAATCTTCCTAGTTTGATGTCTACCAACTATTTTGAATTACACCACCAAATTGGCTGACCGTGGTGCATTATAATACAGTACATGCAAGTTTGGATAAGTTTGCAGAAAATAGTTTTAGATAGAATAATACTTTTCACCATCACAAGTACTCTAGTTTATTCTCAAGAGTTGTCACAGATACCTAGAAATCTAAGCATTCAATAGATAGAATAACGGAATATGATTGTTGTGATTGAAGTACACTTAGATATATCCTTTTCAGATAGTCATATGAGTCAAAATTACCTACTCTGTGATAGCTAATAGTTAAAAATATTAGTACCATACATCAGAATGCGAGAACCAGTACAGTAATTTTAAAACAAAGAAACTTGGTTAAGAGACGAAATAATACTCAGATATAAGGGGAGGTGGGGATTATCTTTATTCCTTTTTTCATTTGATTATAATTAGATGATGCAATCAAGACTCCTCCATTGTTCAAGCTTGTCTTGAGATAAAATATGAATTAGCTAAATATTTTGCTGTTGTGTATAGAAACTTAATATAGACCTGGAAAAATTTTAATTATCTAAAGTATTAAAATATCCACATTATACATAGAGAAATAGAGACATTAATTTTAAAATAAGTATTATATAAACCCTTGAGTCAATCTTGAGTTCATGGGCACTTCTGTAGTTTTCTTGACAACAGTACCGAAACAATTTGGCCTTTTAAAATACATTTTACTCATTTGTAAAAAAAAAACCAGTATAGCCTATTTTTTCCCAAAAGTTTAAGGTAGGAAACTTACCCTGGGTGATGTTTTATTGAAACAGCAATCTTGTGAGGTAGGTTGAACTGAATGGCTTAATAACTCGCTGAAGGTCAGCCTGAACACAGGTTTCTCTGGGCCAGCTCAACCACAACATGTGATGAAGAGATGCCTTTATTCACTTTTCCTAGAAATATTTTCTCAATATTAAAAACCACATCTACTTTTTTGGAAGAGTAGAGAGATGACAAAGTCCTTGAAGTGACATATACCAATTTAGTGTGGGGGGTGTATATGTATCTGGAAGACAACTCCAAGCTTTCTCACATTGTTCGTTACACCTCAGAGGATCCAATTTACCTCTCAGCCCAATTCACCTCAGAGGAGTTGTGGGGAAAATAGGAGGATATGTTGAATATGTTTGCTACCTTGAGTCATTTGTAAAAAAAAAAAAAAGAACTAAATACAATGACTGGTGTTACAAATGAGACAACTACTATCGAATTTGTTACATCATTGGAGTTCACTAAAAAGTTGTGCCAAAGCCTAAAATAATTAACAGTATAATACCTAAAGTATAGTATTCATAAATCTATTTTCACTAAAATATTGGAAGTCTTATAAAAGCTAGAACAAAAAATAATGTAAATGGAGACAATCTTGATTTATTTAAGCCAGTACAAAAATACATAGCACATAAAAGTTATACATTAAAAATGTTTATTCCTAATGCTGGATTGCTCTGTATAGGAAAAATAGTAACAGGAAGTTTAACAGTGTAGAAAATAAAACTCTAAGACTTGCTTACTTAGGCAGTATATATATTTTCTAAAACTTGGCATTAAAATGTGTATATTACAAAAAAGCAAATGAACTGAGAACTATTTAATATGGCAGTAAATCTATCCAGTAGATTAACATTTTCTCTAACAAGTACCTGAGAGCAACTGCCTCAGTAGAGCAGGTTAACAAAAATACAATAATTTGACTGAATTATGAGAATTGCAGTCTAACAGCGTCCCTTATTCTACATGTTTATTTGCATAAATTGTCCACAAGCATTTTATGAGAATTTTGGTGCACAGTATAATTAAGGTAACAGTAGACCAAGGCAGCTGTGTGCTAAGTAATCCATTTTTTAGTCTGCATCACCCAAATGCTACCATTATCTACTTAACAAGCCAGTATAAGTAGACAAGAAAATAAAATTCTACTATAATAGATCCCTTTAATCTACCTTCAAAGTCAAGACAGTTCATTATTTTAAATAGCTGGCAGGTGCAAAATCTAGAGTTAAATTATTTTGTTTAAAATATTGGTTCTGATCATTGATTTATAGCAGTTGGAGAAACTACACATCTCTTTTTGTAGAACTGACTCTTGTGATCGCCAGAACCACCTACATAGTGTTAAATTCAGCGGCAATGCAGTAATAAATGAAGAATCTTCCATGGTTTAAAATTGAAAACAGAACAAAAAAAACATAAGGCAAAGGATGACTTAACACATCTTAGGCAAAGAAAAAAAATCCCTGCACACACAAATTCCACTATTTGCCCCCTCCCCTCCAAAATTATTGCTGGCTAAGACAGCATTTACCCAAAAGAAAAACGTGGCACCCATAACATTTAAAAAGTTGCTGCTTCTTGCTTGAATGGACAGTGTTCTAGTGACCAAAGGTTACAATGTGCCTATTGCTAATGGTTGAGAGGAGATGTCTCATTATGGGGAGAAACAGGGCTTGGTTTTCAAATTGCAGTAAACTTATTGAAAGACTTGCACATGTACTTCATACCTCAAAACACCAATAAATCTGCAACATTATTATGGATGAGAGTATTTCTGAGGCTGCAAAAGAGCTCAAGATCGTCATGTGGCTGCGAAGCCCAGGATTCTCTTCTCTGCTTTATATTAGGATAGACTATTCCAGAACAACTGTTACGGTTACCCACTCTGCATATTGCAAGTATACACTCTGAAATTCTGTGTTTGCTTTCAACAGTTTAAGGCTAAGAGAATGTATTTTAAAGTGCGGCAAACAATCTGTGCGATCTCAGACAGCAACTTAATGCTGGAATAGGATTTCTTGTTAGTGTTGTTGCAATGTCCAACATAGTTCTTTGCCTCCCTCCTCTAACAAAGTCATAAATATGCAAAACAGGAATAATTACATGCTAAAGAATGTCTCCAGTACACATAATTCGGCTTTTGGTGCCAGATCAGGAATGACTGCATATTTATATTTAACACAGAATATATAAGATTTACCTGTTTCACAGACTTCAATTTAAAGTTAAATTTAACCTACAAAGCAATTAAGGACATAACTAGACCTTACATGCAGGATCATGAGGATAGGGAAACAGACAGGACAATCTTGAGGCCCACTGAGGGTGACAGGATAAAATTACTTCATTTTTGTTAGAGTGGTAATTTTGTTAGTGTGATAATTTTGGCACCACTTCCTCAGGCTTGGCAATCATGAACCAGGATTTGTCCTAACAATAGAACAATTGGGTAGAAATGTCTCCTTAGGAAGAAATTCACTTACAATCTCAGCTTCTTGGATGAGAAATCCTTTAAGTTCTGATAATTTTAATATTTAACCTTATTTCCTTTTGAAATTTAGAAAAACTAATGCTTTAGAATGTTTTTAATAATTAAAAGGTACATAACAAGTTTTATTAAAAGGCATAAGCTTTTATGAGTTGTAGCTCACTGCATTGGATGAATGAAGTAGATGAATGATAAAAGAAAATGTAACAAGTGGAGGAGAAAAGGGCACATGCAGATTACATGTGGGACAAATTATAAGTACCTCGTGAATTACAGTAGTAATAGCAATGTATTATTGCTGTTATAATCAGTTGTGTTTGTTAAACCTTACATAGCAAAAAAAATTTATGAGAGTTGATCATGATATAATTTTGCAAATATGAGCTACAATTTATGAAAGCTCATGCCTTTTAATAAAATCTTGTTAGTCAAAAAAAAAAAAGTCGAACCATCTACTGTAGATTTTTGGCTGCCAATCTCAGAGAGTTCTCCTTTACAATGTCTTTAATGTTTAAAAGGGATTATGTATTAAGGGGTGTATTTATTAAGGGTTTATTATTAAGATTTATTTATTAAGGATTATTTATAAGGGTGGAGGCAGTTAATTCGCTGTGGCAACCCCTAACGGCAACAGCCAAAAGAATATGATTTGTTATATTTTGCAATCTCACTACGTATAAGGCCAGGAATTTGTGTGGTTCACTGAGGGAATAAACTGAAGCTAGGTTTTCTGTAATGAAAAGCAAACCAAATATTTTGCTTTGAGCCATTTTTCCAACATGGTCTGAATTTGATAGATAGCTCTTAAAAATTCAGAATTTTCTGGTAAACACTATTCAGAGTTTTCCTCATGTTTCAGTGTAAGTGGGTGAGAGGCCTATGATAGGGCAACTGATAGTAGAATATACTAACATTTCTTTTAAAGACTTGTGTTGGCGACATTGTAAATCTGATTTGCTTTGCAACAATGTGAAGACCACAAAAACTGATGTAGCTTCTTTGAAAACAGCTTCTACCACATCAATAAGAATACCCAGGATTTCACTTTCTTCAAAATGGAAGGGGCCTGTTTAATGATTTAGCACAGTGTTTCTCAACTTTGGTGGCTTTAAGATGTTTGGACTTCAACTCCCAGAATTCTGGGAGTTGAAGTCCAAACACCTTAAAATCACCAAGGTTTCATTGATTTAGCATGATATGTGAACCTATTTCAAAAAGGAAGGTAGAGTTGACAGACTGGGGGTATAACGTCCAACAGCATGCTTTTCTATGTCCCAAAAAACTTCAATAAACGTTTGCAGAACTATTTTTTTTCCAGTAATAAATGTGCATTTCAAAACACTTAAATCACCGAAGGGCAAACTCTCATTTATAACAGTCTTTTAAAAACCTTTAAAAAAGTGACGAGATTGTTCTTTTTAAAAGGACACTGATTGCATAGAAAAAAGTTAAGTAAATAAAACATTTTACTGGGGGAAAACGCCCACAATTTTAGCATTGTAGTTTGCGTTTCTCATTTCTTCAGGCAAAAACTGCATTTAAAACCTTACTCTTTAGAACATTTATCTGTTCTTTATCTGTAACAGGTACTTGTAAGTCTATAAAGTTTTAAAAATAATTCTGACCAAGATAACCCAAAGAATGTATAACCACACAAAAAGTGCTTCACTAGGTTCAGGAAAAAAAATTTGATGGGACACTGGCAAGTCCCACATTTGTTGGGTAACATTTCTGTTGATTGTGAATATAGATCTACCTTCCCCACAAACTGCAGCTCAGACTATCTTCTTATTTACACACAGCTTCATGCAACGAGATGTAGGAACTGCATTTCATTCATACAGATTGCATGACTTCAAGGAAAATGCAGTTAAAGTTGGAGAGTTCAACAAGCCAAAGCCCTGAAAATTTGAACAATAGGCTTGCTTGATTTCAATGATGTGTTTTTTTTCTGCACCCAATCCTGACCAGCAATACTTTTGCTGCATTTGAGATTATTAATCCTGTTTCACTATATATATAATTCCTTGCAGTCTAAATGCATTCTATTCATCATATGTGCAGTCCAGTATAAATTGATTCCAAATGTGGCAATTTTCAGATTGTGCAAATACGAAGTAGCCATCCAATTCCATTCAGAGACTGCATACTACAGTGATTTGTCAAGATAACTTGCTAAAAAGTGAGAGTTACTCTGGTAAGTATGCCTTTTGTCATACCGAGCTTTTCCCTTTAATGTCCATCTTGATGCTAGCTTCAGACTGTTTACTTATTTGTTCTTCTGTAAAAGTGATGTAGGAATATATGAGGCTTCCAGCAATACTGCAAAACATTAGCATTTAGAATTAATAAACAAAAATGTCTTTATGAAATATTAAATTGGTGGTCAGTACTGTAGCAGCCATGGACACCCACAAGGCCCTCACTAAATTCTTTATGTACCCCCCAGCCAAATACTGTGTCTCCTCACCAACACACCATCCACAGTGGCACATTTCTTCCTACACATAAAGGGCACATATTTACCACACTTCATTTCAGGCATAGATACAAAAGTGGAATTATTTTAATTCCTCCTATACTGTGCATATAGTGAAGGATAAAAGTTTTGAATATGAGGGCATGTTGTGAGTATATGTGAGAGGCATTTTGGGAAGTTACCTGTTTATTCAAGGATCTGCTGCCAGATCCCTGATAGGTGAAAATAGCTGATATTTTAAACCCAAAGGTCTCTCTACATTTAAATACTCTTACCTCAAATCACTGGCATCTGCCAGGGCTCACATGACAACATGTGCATGACGACATTACAGGTAGTCCTCGACTTACAACCACAACTGAACCGAATTTTTTATTGCTAAGTGAGATAGTTCTTAAGTGGGTTTTTTCCCATTTTACAAGCTTTCTTGCCATAGTTAAGTGAATCCCTGCAGTTGTTAAGTTAGTAAAATGGCTGTAAAGTGAATCTGACTTCTCCATTGACTTTACTTGTCAGAAGGTCGCAAAAGGTGACCCCCAAGACACTTCAACCATCATAAATATGAATCAGTTGTCAAGCATCTGAATTTTGATGACATGATCATGGGGATGTTGCAACTATCATAAGCGGTACAAAACAGTGATAAGTCAGTTTTCAGGGCCGTTGTAACGTCAGGTGGTCACTAAATGAATTGTTATAAATTGAGGACAACCTGTATATATTTTGGCCAGATGCTATGATACAAGTACATAATTGCATCAGTTGCCTTACAATGTCATGACACATGTAATATTTCTTTACCCTTTCATAGCTTGTTATGTATACTTATGGCTTAAATGTGCTTTCTTCATATAAGTACTCTTATAGAAGTTGTTCCCATGTAAGACTAGTGAATACTTGAAGAAAATGTAAACAGCCATCTATAGCTAATGAAAGAAAAAACCTCATATTTTAATACTTGCATTTCATTACATAAAAAATGAAATTTTATCAGAATTGATTTAAAATTAACCTCATATGAAGATCTTCCTAACTCCAGTCTTCCAATTTCTATAGCAATATATTTTTAATTTCTTAATCATGCTTTGATTCAGAAATAATTTAGTAAATAAATTTATCTTATAAGGCTTTCATTCTAGGCGACATAAGGCCTGACTGAGTAATTTAAATGTTAATTATAGTCCCCAAATGAGATATGTCAATGTTTTTCACTATTTATTAAATTTATTTGCAACCTATTGCGCCACGAGGGGACTATATCCTTGAATTACATCATTTATACACTTGAGATAAGAAAAACCCATAGTATGAAAGACAGACTCCTGTGTGAACAAACTTAAAACTCATATATCAATAAAAGAAACAATTAGTTAATTAGCAGTCATATGGTTAAATAATCCCAGAAGCCAAGCAAGGCCTATAACTATCATTCAGACAACAAGCTCTCTAACATATTCAATAATACTGTGCAGCACAGTAGTATATTAGAATACATTTCATATTTTTGTTATGTTTTTAAATTTTCCCTACCTTTTCATCTGCAGCTCTCAAAATGTCTACCAATATATGAAAGTATCTCATAATATTAATCTTAACAGTTCCTTAAATGTAATATATTTCCAAGTTCTGTAAGTTTATTTCTAGACTAGTTCTTACAGTAAAGCTACTATAAGCACCTTTCCATAAAATCCATAATGATCTTGCATAATTAGTCCATTTATTTCTTTAAAAGGTAGATACTTTACTTACCTAATATTTAATCCTACAAAATTTGTCCATGTGAAAATATAATCTCCTCCAAAGAACATTCCTATGTAAGTTATTAGTATATTCTGTAAATAAAGAAAAAAACAGAATTTAAGGCTTTAAACAGAGTAGACTTAAGTAGATTTGTCAGATAGGATATTATGTTCATAAATTGACATACTTTAAAATATGTATAAAACAATGAAGAAAAATATCACCGATGCTGTCCCAGCATTAAAAGAAACAAATGCAATCTGATTACCTTAAAAATTAGATTTAAATAGTTAGAATTTCTGTAAGAAATTGCATGAAATCTCACATTTACAATATCACCTCCATCTGTCATGCTTAGCTTTTCCAACACATACTTCATTTGTTAAACAAAAATTACCATTTCTTTCTCACATACGTAAAGACCAATTCAGGTTTTTATGTGAGAGAGAATTCTCTATATTAAGCTAATAGAATATTCTCTATGATTTTATTTCCAGTCAAGAAGTAGACGATGTACCCCAAAAAAAGTATGGCTGATTTTTGTCTATTTTTCCAAGAAGGATAAGATAATTACTTATTGGTTCTACAAATTTAAAGAGCTTACCTTAATACAGCCAACTATTGTAGTTGTAAGGGCAGAGTTATACTGAGTGCAAAGTACTGTTGAATACATCAGAATAAACCTATATAAGATAGACAAGATTTTGACAATTGATTTAATATAATTCAGAAAGGACCAAAGACAGGTGAGTAGTCAGTTTGTGGGAAACCAGAAACTGACTATATAATTCCTGAATTTTTGGCAAGAATGTTGACAATACTGGGTAAGAGTCTCTTTTGAGGTGCCATACAGACCCCACAATCATTAGATGTGATTTGATGCAGCAGCAAAATTCCCAATTGTGATTATCCATACTTTTATTATGAAATAAGATCCAAATGGAGTCTTTGAGTCCTAACACATCCATTTTGCTTTTGAATCTGTTCCTAAACTTGTAATCACTGCCACCACCCTGCAACATATATAATTTCTGTCTCTCTGTGATGTCCCTGAAGGAACAGTTGTGTTCCTGAAGGCACTATTTGAAAAGAGAGAGGAAAAAGTTACCCACTTTTGAATTTGAGGAAGCAAGATAGTTAGATTTGTAAAATAGCGAGCATACTTAGTTCACGTAACAAAAATTTAAAAAAAAATCAACTTTATTAGTCAGAAGCCAGAACAAATAAAAACACCTTATTTGTTCACAGTAAAAATTCTAGAATAAAATAAAAAATAGCAGATAAAATCTATATTAAAATCACAATTTGGCATCCAATCTGTCAATTTCACATGGCCTAACTACACTATCAATCCTAAAACCGTGAGGCTCAGTCACTAAATACAAAAATACAGAAGAGCAGTAATGCAAGGGTTTGCTACATTAGTTGTGCAAAATAGCTATGGTGGGTTAATCATGTGTTTCCAACAAATCCCCAGTGCTGCTGTGCAGAATTTAGCCACCTGTGTGGTAATCACAGTCTGTTTGTCCTTAAGCAGCCACTGGAGATAAGCAGTGTCAGAACGGCCAGGATACCTATCTTTCATTGAAAGGATGTGACAGAAATTCATTGAGAAGAAGGAAGGAATTTTAAGCTTTAAAATCTCACTCTAGATTTAGTCCAGAAGGACTATAATAAAAATAATCCAGAATTTATTCCAAGGAATATACTGGAATTGAGCACTTCCCTTTTTGCTACTATAAAAGTATGTTGGAGTTTAAAGCTACTGAAATGTGGATGAGGTACTATACTGTATATCAACAATAATTGTTTTCTGATGCTGTACCTACCTGCTGTATTTGATTATATCAGAGAATCCTATACATTAAAATAAAGTTGCCAGAAAGACTTCAAATGCATTGGGGGAAAATTGGGGAAGCCAAAAATATTCTTACCCCATCACACAGGAGAGTATAAATTGTGCGAGGAAAAGGGTATCTGCCCAACCTTTATATTCCATTGCCTGAAAACAAATATGTGTATTAATAGAAATACAAATAATCAGGAATATTTTTCATACTATTTCATCCAAGTAAGCTGAAAAAAAGTGTCAGAATTCATAGATCAAAACCTGTGTAAATGCCTTTCGTATGGAATCTTACACAGTGAAAAATTGTTCATCTCAACAGAAACTAATATTTGAAAATAAAATCCCATCCAGTATTTCTCTGTACGTGATAAGAGACAATAGCAATTATAAATTATAGCAGATTTGTTTTAAAATGTGTATCGTAATGTGCATAAGGTCTGGCAAACATTTTGCCTAATATAGTAGTCTATCAATCCAATATATTTTTAATATTATACCATTGTTAAGCTTAAGGAAAAATATAAATACATAAAATTTATTATTATTAAATTTGTATGTCATCCATCTCCGTATAAGGTGATTATGGGTGGTTAAAATGAAAAAAAAATCAAAATATATTTTATCATAATCCTTTATAATAGTTTATCTAGCCATCTCTATTGCACAATATTCAAGCTTACTTTTTTTTTCATGTGTCTTGGTATTAGAGCTCTATGATGAACATACCAAATCACAGCAAAGATCAGAACAAATTATCCAAAGATCTGTGAATTTCAATGGTCCATAATTAAATTATGACAGGAGGTCCTACCCATAAATTAAAATGTTTTATGTCTTGATTGCAAAAGATTTCCTTAGATGTTAGAAGTAATTTCTGGTTAAGCTTTTGAGGAGTAACTGGACTTTGAATAGTGCCTTTTATTAAAGCCACAGAACTACAAGCAACGATGACTGAAAACTGATGATGGACTGATACAATCTGCAGCAGGAGCCAATTCAGAGCACCTGGGATTTTGTATAAAAGTGTGAAGGAAATGCATACCTTAGGATACACAAAGAAAGCTTTAATACAGAAAGCAGATTATGTCTAAGGAATGCATGTCAATAAAGTCCCACAGTTCTACTCAATGCATCTTGGCAAATTTTACTCACAAAACAAGATTATCTCCTCCAACTCATGAATGCAAGCTCTGATTAGTAAGAAAACACCTTTTTATTGATGTATATCTCTAAAATAGGGAAGAAACTTTACTGCTTCTTCTAACAAAGGTCTTATTTCAAGTGAACAATTACTTTGAGTTCCTGCTATGTCTTCCCTTTCACATTCCATTGCACACAGCCTTCCTATTGAAAGATAATGGAACAGAGGCTGGCAGGCAGAGATTTGTTTAATGTCAACAATATAGTATAATACAGAATTTATTTAACAGTATTTATTGATGGATGGATGGGTGCACGGTATTAAATTTGTTTGCTGCCTATGTCACTGCAAGGCAAGGCAATACTGCGCATATCTTGGGCCAGTCACTCTCTTTCAGCCCAACCCACCTGACAGGGTTGTTATGAGGAAAATAGGAAGAAGAAGCTATGTTGGATATGTTTGCCAGCTTGAGTTATTTGTAAAAAAATAATAAAAGGCGGGATAGAAATAAAATGACAGCAGTTTGGATTTCCTCCCTAAAATCCCACTCCAAAAGACACTTTTCAAGTCATAATATAAACTGCTTCTCACAAGCTTCTTCCAAATCTAGCCTAAATCTAAATGCATAATCTAAACGTCTTGCATATAAAAGCTTTATGTCTACTGATCTGCCGATAGTTTTACTTACAAATAAAACAGTTCAAAAATGGGAGTACAAATTCCTGCGTTTGCTACCTTTATATTTGGGGGACGTGGGATGTTTTCTCCACGAGCTTCCTATGTGCAACATTCATTCACATAGGGCAGAACAGAGAATCGGATCCCACCTTACTCCATATTTAGGAAACTTCATGAAGTAACATGAAAAGCTCATTATAGGAGCAAATCTAAATCAAACATTTGCTTGTGGTGAAGGTTTCCTCCTGCAGATATTATTGCACAAAAAGTGAATTTACAGTCTGAAAAGGCTCAGTTTAATTAGCATTTTGCTTTGCCACGTCTACCATCCTAGAGAGGCAGACAGAAGAAAGATTTCAAAGAGTGCCTGCTTTAGAATGCAAAAGTTATTCCACAAGTTCAAGTTTACTAGTCATTGATCCAATATTTTACACAAATCCAAAACTGTAAAATAACAAGAAAATTAGGACCCGCAGGAAAAGATAAAATAGATATGTGGTGTGTAAAGAGTTGAAGTGTGCTTCCTAAGATTGTAGAAAGAGAATAAAATAATAATATAAAGAGAAGTAAGGTACTAAAAAATGTATCAATAAAGCAATTAAGCACTACATTTATTTTAAAAAGCCCAAAACCTTAGACTGTTAAGAAAAATGTTATTAAGCATAATTTCCCAGTTGAGTTTCTGTAAAATCAAAAGAAACATTTAATTTTTTTTTGGGGGGGGGGAGATAAAATGCTATAATGCTTTTACAATCTAAGCATTGACACAGAAAAACACGGAACCTGGAGAGAAAAATAAATTAAGTAATATGCCATCGTTAATTTACAACATTTGAAATATCCAGTGATGCATAGTTATGGAAGGTATTTCATTTTATTAATAAAATCTGTTGTTTTATTAGCATTTTTTAAAGTGTGAAAGTTAAAAAAAATCAAGAGTACTAACTGCAGCATTGGCATAAAAGTTCATCTAATGCATACCATTCAGCCACTAGCTAACATCTTGGAAAATTAAAAAGCATTTTTCTGTATATTTTAGACATAGACATATTTGGCTTATCTACAGCCATGTCAATGAAAGCCTGGTACCAAGAAACAGACCTAAAGTATTCATTAATTTTAAAAAATCTGTTTTCATAAAATCATAAAAACTTTTGACAGATTCCTTGACCCACCAGCGTTTCTATTTTTAGAAAATCTTTTGAACATTTCAGAAATTGTAACTTGGTATGTTACAAAAACAAGCTGTGGCACTGCCTTTACTTCCAATAAATAGAAGGAGTTTCTAATTTGAGATGCCTGTTCATCCCAAATGCTGTAGACCTCAGAAGCTTTCTTAGAAAATGAAAATAAAGGCAACTACTATCCAATTCTAAATACGCCTTAAAAATACAGGTAAACAGAGTTAATAGGAAGCCTCCTGTGGGAGAGAATCAGGTGATATTCTGATATCTCAAAAGTTTATACCTGGTTATAGTTCAGGAGCAGGCAATTAATTTTTACAAGGGGTTACATGAGAAACTGGGAATGTTGTGAAGGGATGAACTAATAGTTCTAATAGTTATAAAGGCATGCATGCATATATGTAATTGGAAAAAAATAGCCACCTTCAAAATAAAAGCAATGCAGCTCCTATTGTGTGCATGACTTACACTTATTTACATTTGATTTCTAATTTCCAACTGATCTCACACAGGCCAGATAGGGACAGCCAAAGGGCTAGATGTGGCCCAAGAGTTGTAAAATGCCCAGATCTGTTATAGCCCATGCTGACCGTATTTGTGAATGTACAAAATCTTCTACAAGCCATGGAGAGAATTATAATCCCAAAATTTCACCAGCCTAAACAGAACAAGAGTATATTGTGTGCCTTGTCTCTTCATCATAGTTACTTAGTATTGAAAGAAAAAGTAATAGAAAAACATTTCTTGACCTATAAGGTCAGAGTTGGGAAATAGGGTTTTTAGAAAACATAACAGGAACATACCTACTCGTCAACTTTATAATCACAGCAATAATTAGGTTTTATGGTACAAAATGTATTCAGTCCACTGAAACCACAGATATAATTAATGTTTATACAATTGTTTATGGCTGACACATAGCCAGTTAATTTCACTGACAAATATTTTCCTCTTGTTAAAACGTCATCAACAAAAAATACACTCTTTTCACGGGTCTTAATTTGCACTTACATATCAGTGCATAATAAGCTAACGCATACAGGGAGAGAGGCTCACCCCTAAATATAAGTTTCTTATGAACAACCCTGTGATTTCCCAGGCCTCTGAATATGTACTTGATAAAAACGAATTCTAGATACAGCACAATACTCACATTCTTCTCTTTTAATATACAAATCTCCCAACACAAACAGCAAGAATGTCAAAAAGCGGATCCTATGTGCATTATTTAAATCACTGACCACAAATTCACTATCTTGTACTGTATGAATTTTCATATTTGAATATAAACTATTTTTACTGAAAAAATACACATTCCAATGTTTCATAATATCCTTTTTACCAGATAGCACCACCAACATCTTCATTTCCATTCTCAAACAAATTATTAACAATGAAATAATAAAATCCTAAATGGTCTAATCATGGAGTTGTTACTAGCACTTGTATATCTGTTCTGCACCCCCTTCCTCACTCTATGGCTTTTCCATTACCCTATCAATAGCCAAAGCCAATGACAGTAGCAGTGGTGCGTTTGTGTGGAACACAGGACTGAATTATCCCTCCATTCAGGGTAAGAGACGAACCTTGAATTTAATACTTAGCCTTTGAAATCCCGCTTCTAAGTAGGAAAGGATATGACCCTGGGATTCTTTCTTGACAGTTGCCTGACTACTGCTCTGTCCATCAGATTTTTTTCTAGCAGCCTCAGGAAAATTCTAGGATTGAAAAAAAAAATCCCACAAGTGCCATAGGAAACCATCTCCACAATGCTGCCAATAAAACTGCAGGAAGGCAGTCCCAGAATTCAAGTTCAATGAATGTTTTACCTTAAGTTGTTGAATATTTATTAATCATAATCCTCTTTTAAAGGGTGACTTCTGTCATAGGTAGACCAGACCATGAAATCAACCCTATAGAAAGGCTATAACTACTTTTAATGAAACTAGTTCCAATAGCAGAATCTTGCAAGTCTGACTGTATTGCATCTCCACCTTTTTCAATGAATTTGTCTGAGCCATTTTCCAAATGTTATCTGGCCATTCTAGACTAAAACTGCGTCAACTCTTTTTCCCTCAGAAACATCTTTGTATCTCAATCAAAGCCTTACTCTATCCTTACTCTCTACAACTTCTGGCTGAACTTTTACATACACAAATACCGGAAAATTTACACAAGACACACATATCCATTTATTTGGGGAGGAAGAATCTCAAAGACTGGTTTCTGCTAGAACTAAAAAGGATTATCAGGATTATCTTCACTTTGGCTAAATACACTACCTGCAACACTTCCCTTAGATCTCTTCAATGAAAAACAACTATAAACAATTAGGTATTGTCTGTAGTCTGGCTGGCTGCCATTCAGAACTTGCTAGGCCTTGCTAGCTCTAAGTGTCTTGTTGCTTCTCTTGGAGCAGAAAAGTTTCTTTAACTAGGATGAGGAAAGCCAAATTATACATATTCATGTACAAAAGGCTGTTTTGGTTAAACTACATAACACTACACTCTTTACTTTGTTGTTTGAAAGGTGAGGGAAAATCCAGTTGGAAAAACATGCCAGATTTTATATTTCATGTAATATTTTATTTTTTAAAAATAAACATAACCCACAGCTATAATGTATCTGAATTATGTTCTAGGAGCACACCTTGTTAACAGCAGTATAGGGAGACAAAATAAGCCCTGTAGTTAGAGTAGTTACATACATGCAGTCATACTCTTGCTTTTTCTCCTAAAATGATGAAGACAAAGAAGCATTTGGAAGGAAGATAAATGCAGGGAGCTGGAGAGACAAACTGAAATACTAACAAACTGAAATACTAACAACAAAGGAAATATATCCTGCAATCCTAAAAAATGGTACAGATAATCTTACAAAATCCTAAGAAATGTAGGCAGGTAACAAAGTATTTGCTGTATGATGCATGTTGACAAAATTAGAGAGACTACTTCATAATAACCTAAAAATAATTTACTTGTTATAATGAGATTCATGTTTTGATCTTTGTAGGAAGTGTGAAATACCAAAAATAAATAGTGCTTTACCATAAGAACAAGCTTATTTACCACACTGACATAGGCAAAGCCACCACCGAAGAATCATTACACCAATATGCTCTATGTTAATTTCCCTAACCTGGTGTTCACCAAAGCTGTACAACTATCAATCCCATAATTCTCAACCAGCATGGTCTCATAATTCTCCAACCACTAAGCTGGAGAAGCTAAACTGCAACACCGAGTAGATAGATGCAAGCATTGTTCCTTTTGGGTGCAAGTACAATATCGTAAAAACAGCACTTATTTTACTTACTTTCTCATTGTATCTTAGCTGCTGCTGATACCTAATGCAACCACAATTACTCCATTTTATGTTATTTGTGTTTATTATTATTTATTCTTAATATTATTAATGTTCAGCTACTTTCCAACTTCAGATTTTTGTATAATTTCTTTCATATGTGCCATACATATTATGCTTCTTTAACTGCAACCATGTTAAATAGTTAGTAAATGCTTTCTTTCCTTCTATTTTGACATATTCGTTTTTTAAATGTAAGCTGCTTTGGCAAGAGGTACATAAGAAAACAACCACCTAGGACTCCAAAGAAAGAGGATCAAAGTATGCCACATTCAGACATACTGGCAAACAATAGTGAAAAACAATATTCTATGTCCTAAATTTCCAAGTGATACGTAGAAGTGCATTTCATAAAATGAAATTATTTATATAGTTTTGGTCTAAAACTTGCATTCTGAATTTTTTTTAAAAAATAGTTACCTTTTGTGCATCTCCTGTAAAGTAGGCAATGCCCAAAGTAGGAAGAATCATGAATAGTGCATTGTAATAAAGGAGGCCATATTTTCCCAGCTCCTGGGAATGTAGGGGAAAAAAACAGAAACATATGGTAAATCAAAAATACAATGTTACATAGAAAGCTACACAAACAAGACTGTAGGTATCCCATCCAAATTATAATTACACACACACACACATTGTGCAGCTACATATCTTCTGCAGACTGGTGCCTACTTTAAAAATACATTAAATGAACATTTAAGTGAAATAAGGATCACAAATTTTATTCTTCATTCTGCCAATCTCTAAGAGGGATAAATATTCAGAGGAAACTACTTTTTACCCACAGAAATTCAGCCTCTAAACTGGGTAAATTTTTGCCAAGTAGTTGTCTGCTAAATATGGAGAATAAACCTAAATCTGCCCTTAGACTACACGTTTGCCTGAAATACCTCTGCAAGAAATCTATCACAAATAACCACAGCAAGTTAACTCACTTAATCCATGATTTGAAACTTCATGATCGACTTTCATCCACTTTCACAACTAGCAAGTTAGCTCTTGATTCACTATGCTTAGAAAGGAACCAGTTAGCTGGTTACTTAAACGGGTGACAGTCACTAAACCATCTTATAATTATATAACGGTTACACACACATATTTAAGGAACTAAGTAATCAATATAATAGCTAGGTAACACTAGTATACCACTGCATTTTGGGAACCTCAGCTTAGTTGCTTATCCTATAATTAATGACACCCAATACCATTTCTGCTAACTTTAAAAACCACATTTGCAGGTTTTTAAGATTTTCTGGAGCAAAATATGAAGTGCTGCTACACTTTAATCTTGGCATGAAATGACTTCACAGTAAAAATAGATGGGTATTATTGTGCTGTGGAATGTGTTAATGCTTCTGGTATTATGACTAAGTTATTTAACCCAAGGACACCAACAGAACTGTGGTTGTCCTTTGGTAGAAACAGAGTGCTGATTCAAAGCAGCAGCGAGGAAGATATTACTCTCTAAATCAGGGCTGTCAAACTCGCAGCCCATGGGCCAGTTGTGTACCACACCCAGTTTCACAAAGGGTGGGGGAGTCACAATATGTCACATGACGCCGTGACAACGCGAGTTTGACACCTCTGCTCTACATATACCCGTATTTTTCGGTGTGTAAGATGTACCAGAGTATAAGATGCACCTAGATTTTGGAAGAGGACAACAAGAAAAAAAAAAGCTTTTGGCCTCCTGGAGGTCTGCAAAATGCCTCTGGGGGCTGGTGAGAGGTAATACAAGACGTGTTGGGGGGGGGGGGTTGGGAGGCCAAAAACGCCCCATTTTTCACCTGTTTTTGGCCTCCTAACCCCCCCTTGAGTCTTGTATTCCCTCTTCCCAGCCCCCAGAGGCATTTTGCAGGGCTCCAGAAGTCTCTGCATGGCTAGTTTTTGCAAAAAAAAAATGTTTTTGATGAAAATGGGACACACAAGTGGGGGCTCACGAGGCCAAAAATGGCTGTATTCTGTGTATAAGACACACAATTTTCACCCGCTTTTTTGGGGGTGGGGCGGAGTGCGTCTTATACACCAAAAAATACAGTAGCTAAATTACATCTCCCTCAACAACAAGGAATCAAAATAATACCTTGACAAATTATAAATGAAAGCTTTTAAAATGTTTCAAGCATCAAATTTTACAAGATGCTCCATCTCAAGCCTGAATGCAAAAAAATCTGTTTCAACGTTGATAAAAAGTATTTCAAGCTTGAGCTGCTTCCAAAATATTGGAACAAACCATTTCAGTGTTGGGGGCAGTGTGTTTCATGGAATTTTGTGCTTGCAATTATTTCAAAATGAAACATTTTGCACATCACTATATACAGATCAACCTGTGGAATATCTTATCCCACAGCAACAAAAATTGCATTTTTATTTATATTTTTCTGACCAGCATAGCAACATGCAGCAGTGAGGTGAATCCTACCTTTGAATCCAGCTTCTGTTTTACATAAGCACCATTTGCAGCTGTCAAGACATCATTGATCAAGATAAAAATATATCCTTCTAGATCAAATGCCAAATCAGAACTATGGAGAAGAGATAACAATTAACAGAAAATTTGTAACATATGCAACTATAGAACTAACATAATTTATAATAATCCTGCAAGTGAGACACATTTTGTAAACATGCTAGGGATCTTATGAACCCTGATATGTAATGCTCTAACTGAATATAAATATGATCAATGCTGTACTTTAATATATACTGTAACTGATCTCCTGTAAGAAATTGAGGGAAGGAAGTGTATAGCCACACTTTTTTCTCTGTACAGTCTGTTCTTTCTTAACAAGTGAGTCACCCCACTCAACAAAATGTAAATATGTCTAACTGAGCACTGTTCTAAGTTTAAAATAATTCAAAGTGGATTTAAAGATTCCTATTAATCCCACCTGCCAGTTAAAATAAACAGAATGAGACAATCACAGATTTGTTATGGATCAGAAAAACTATACCTATATGTCTGAAAGCAGAAGAAGCAAATGACCAACTTCCTTAGCCTACATAAGTGGCTATTAACCCTTGAGATGTTAATGAACTATGACTTTCTCCTTGTCTTGCTAACTTATCTTGCTGATTAAATGTGATATTCTATGAAATACAAAAAGATACAAGAAAACCTACCACTAGACTGCACAGAATTTTTAAAAAAATATTTCAAACAATATACTCGTTCAATAATTCTATTGCTTAATAATTCTTTGCATGCAAATTTATATATTAAAGAAACAAACTTTCCATTTTGGTTCTAATTCAGCAGTACAGCTGCTTTAGTGTTATATTATCTCAGTTCTACAATAACAGGAAATAACCTACATTTGCACTCTCTTTTCACTATTGGACAGAATTTAAATGTTAGCAAGCTATTTAACTTTTTGGTATGAAAATGTGACAAAAGCATTAGCAAAAAAATCGAACGTTACCTTGCAGCTACAAATGCACCAATTATCATTGCAAATACTGTCATCCGAATTCCCCAAGAAAATTTTTTCCTAAAAAGAAAACTTAAGTCATTGCTGCAGCAAAGTTTCAGCAATTCTCAGTACTTTTCTAATTGAAAACAGTTTTCAAGAAATCAAGGTAATCTGATGAGCTTTCTACCAGGTCCTGTGCATGTTACTATAGCAATGACAGGGAAGATTAGTATCTGTTTCCCTGGGTTCTTTGCACTTAGCATAAAGGTGATCCAGACTTTGCAAGCAATCTGATCATGTTTACAAACTGCATATTCAAGTCTTTAACCCCTTGAACCTACACCCAAAATAAGCATGGTTATCTGCAAGGAACAAACAAAATTATGCACTAAAATTCAATAGAATTAAAGAATTTCCTGGCGTTTCCAATATGAAAAGTACACCACTCAATCATGCTGATCTTTGAAAAGAAAATTCAGAAATATTAGATGGTTCCACAATGCTTTACAGTCCTCATGCTTGCTACAGAATGACCACGAAGCATAATAAATTTGGCAGAACTATGCTCACCAACACAGACAAATGAAACTATATATCGTATTTTTTTAACTCACTTGAGTAAGATTCCTTCTGCAAACATTGTAAACAAAATGGAAAACCGTCTCAGGACTGTAAACATTGGCAGACTAAGACAGAAAAGAAAAATAATGTTTTGAATAAGCTAATCACTTTGAGATGCCCCAAGTCAGTACTTTCATACCAAGCTAATCTAGACAAACCATTATAAACACTAAATAGCACAAAAGAAAAGTATAAGAAAGATTGCTTCCAACACTGCCAGAAAGAGGGATAAGAAAAAAGACCAAGAATCTGCAAGGCTGCACTAGTATCAATAACCCCAAAAGTGAATAAGGATTTTATAAATAAATATGAAGCTCAAAAACATAGTCAAAGCACCATATTTCTGCTAAACTGTACATAGACAGATTGTTAATGAATATATATATCAAATCTTATTCTCTTGAAAAGAGATAAACTCACAAAGTTGTTATATTTAAAATATTCCATAACCACTTGATAAAAGTCACATGTTCCAGTAACTTGTTATACATGGTAATCTATTGTTATTTCTGAGATAAGATAGTAGAACTGCAGTTTGTCAACTGGGTAAAAAGTAACTTCTCAGGACTGAATGCTTTTAAATGCTTGAGGGTGAAGAGTCTTTCTCCGAGCTTGTGGGTTGGTTGCTGAACATTTTGTTACCAGGCTAGGTAACATTTTGTTACCAGGCTAGGTAACATCTTCAGTGGAGTTTAGGGGAATGTCTTCACTTTGTTCAACCACATGTTGTTTTAGGTCATGAGTTACCATTGTTAGGACATCCTGGTCAAGGTAGAATCATAACCAGCATAAAAGCCAGAGCAGGGCAAAATCCCCTTTGGCCACAGTTTCCACCAGCTATTTAATTAGAAGCCATAAATCCAGGGGGACCCAATTCACAGACCAACTTCTTCAAGTGGAGCACAGCTCCCTTCAGGATGATCTGCATCAAAGTTGATTTTTTACAAATGCAACTTTGGTACTTATATAAGTGAATTTTAGTTTGTTCTGCTTCATTAGGATTATAAGCAGATTCAGATATCAATTCAGGCAGTTTACAGCACCAGTAGTTCAACTCAGGGCACTAATGTAAAAATGAGTGTTATCAGCATACTGATGACGTTCAATCTTGAAGTGACAGAATCTTGTCCAATGGCTTTACAGAAATGTTGAACAATACAATGGAGCGCACTGAGGCTTGTTAACACACCACAATGGAATGGCTGCAGGCTTGAGTGTTGCTCTTCTATTATTAATGACTTGGACCAGCCCTGGATAAAATTACATGCATCATAAAACCGTACTCCCAATTTGAAACCCTTATAAGTGGTTCAGCAAAATGCCTGGTCAGTGGATTCCATCCCAGATTTAAAAGTACCAAAAGAGTCTTCCCCTTATCAAAGTCATAGATGATCATCAACCACCAGGATCAATGTCTATGACTGGGCGTGAAACCTGACTGGTATTTAGCCAGATAAAGTATTCTTCTAGGAGCCTCTATACCAGGGGTGGGCAAACTTGGCCATTTTGTGACTTGTGGACTTCAACTCCCAGAATTCCTCAGCCAGCAAAAGCTGGCTGAGAGAGCAAAAGCTGGCTGAGGGA
>JAEANM010000308.1:0-38960 GCA_017656035.1 Myanophis thanlyinensis | reverse complement strand
ACGGCCGTTGTTTAATTATTTTAATTGTTCTTAATCTGTATTGTATTGATGTTGTTTTTATTGGCTGTGAACCGCCCTGAGTCCTTCGGGAGAGGGGGCGGTATATAAATAAAATAAATAAAATAAATAAATAGTGGTTAAGGCTCCAAGATTAACACTGGGAGATTGTGAGTTCCAATTCTGCCTTGGGCACACAGCCAGGGGCCAGTCACTTTCTCACAACCCTCAAAAAAAGCAATGGCAAACCACTTTAGAAAAACCTTGCCAAAAAAACTGCAAGGACTTGTCCAGGCAGAATCAGACACAATTGAATGGAAAGAAAAAAATCACTGGCAAAGAGCATCTGGATCAATTTTTAAGAAGTATATAAAAATATATTTTTTAAAAAAGAGGGTGATGCAATTTAACTAGAACAGAAATTAAGAATTTTCTTAATTTTACTTACTGGTTTTTCTTAATATTACTTACTGGTTCTCCTTTGTTCCCTCGGAGACCTGCTGGGCCTTCCACAATGACAGTATCACCCTATAATCGAGAAAATATGACACTCAAGAAGGATCTAAATACTCCAATTGTTCAGTTTCTATTTCTGCTTTGAACTAATACAATTTTTCTGTAATGCAAATATCAACTGTTCCATAATAAAATATTTTACCTGAACCATGGCAAAAACCAACCCATAAACCAATTCTGAGAAAATTAATCAATTATCTCATAACTAAGAAATAATCAGGGATTCATATCATAATTTTTGCTAGTGCTACTTGGAGAGACCCAAAACTCAACCTTACAATTTTTGCTTGCAACATCTGTGCATGATTGAGTTTTAATGCCTTCTTCCTTCAAATAATGCAATTTGGTAAAAGAAGAGACTTGGGAGATTTCTTACATCATCTCTTTCAAGGTTAGGATAATGTGCATCAGATGAATTTTTTTTTTTTTCTATAACTTTGTATTTGAAGAGTTTGTTCATTCATGTGTTTTCTAAGGCTGCCCACTTGCCAAGTAAATTTATTTTGGAATTGCCTAGGTATCACCAACTAATGAAACTTAATATTTCCAAAACTGAGATACGTACTTTGTCTCCTTTCATCCCCATAAGCCCAATGTCGCCCTAAGAGACAAAAAAGTATACTTAAAAATTAATTAACATAATTTATTGCCAATGATCTAGCACTCTCAGATCAGTTGGATTATACATATATAGAGGGTTAATATTAAGACTAATAATTATAACACACGGCACTTCACAGCAGAAACTAAGATAATAAGCCTTTGCCTCAGGAACCTACAAAATCAGACTTTAATAGGGATATTCTGAAATGATAATAGGGATATTCTGAAAACTCATTTGATTTCATTGTGGCCTGGGTGCTTGCATAAAAAGCAGCCAACTTATTATGAGAACTAGATAAGCAATGTAAGGGAAAGGGGACACTGTAATTATGCATATTTTACAGGCTAGTTCTTTGTCTATCCAAAAGGTGTTTTGACAAAATTCAGATTTGCAGCAAAACAGGTGCTCGGCAGCAGGAAATGTCAGACGTCTAGTTACTTTTCTTCATTCATTCCAGAGCTAAAACTATATTAATAAAATGATTTTATTTTTCAGCCTTAGAAATAGGACAGAGCAGGAAGATTCCATTCTTACTTACTTTGTCACCTCTTTCCCCTCTGTTTCCAGGAGGGCCCTAAAGACAAAATAGAATGCTTAAATGCAAAATGCCCATGTTTAGGACTAAATAAACAGAGAAAAGAAGATTGAATGAGATATTTACAGCAGGCCCTCGATCTCCCTCCAGACCTGGGCGCCCATCTTCACCCTGAGGAAAGACAAATAAAATATTCACACAGAACAAAAGAATAACAGGGGGCAGGGAAGGGGAACAACTGCACATCAAGCCAAAGCTGTCAATTTCCTATAATATTCAGCCAGCTGATAAATCTCAAAATGCCACACCAACACTTATATTTTACTCCAACATTTTAAACTTCGCAGTCCTTTTCTGAATAGAGAAATTTTTTTTTTATAAAGAATGGTTTCTGAATATTTTAATTATATAATATAACTTGTCCAAAATTGTATTTGGAGGTAGAATCTCTAATCAATCTTAGTTTACAAAATTAGGTGTCTATCCTTTGCCTTAATAGGAGGAAAAGCCAGATATTACAGTACTGCTAAATATTCTCTGCTTCAGACCATGCAAAATCTAGCACAGTTAGTTCTGTGCACTCATCTTTTGTTGTTGGTCAAATATGATTAGAATTCCAGCATAAGCGTATGCAACACATCATTTTTCAAACTTCCGGGCTTTGATCAAAGTTTCTTTTCTTGTAGTTTGAAACTGTTCTTTTGAGTGAGAAATGAGTTGCCTTTGAAAACTTAAGAAATCTTCAGGGCTGAAAACTGTGTGATCTTTGGAATACTGCATCTCAATTTCAACCTCAAAAAAATAAAAATAAAAAGGCTGTCTTGCACTCGAATAAATTTAATTTTGAAATAAGGAGTTTCATGTACAGTAGTTTTGCATTCAAACAATTCAAAGCAACATGTTTTACATACCCATACCCTGCAGTGTCACTATGTCTGGATACTGATGTTAAGATAGTTCCAGAGTCAGTATAAAATACCTACCCGAGTTCCTGGATCTCCTCGTTCTCCTCTAGGTCCTGGTTGTCCGATACCTGTGTCCCCCTAAAAAGCAGAATATGAGAAAAGGAAAGCCTATCAGTGGATGCTGTTGCTATTTCAAGCATCTTTCTTGAATTATTTTGAGGGACATATAAGCTTTATCAAAATTGAATGATTAAAGAAAAGGAAAGAAAAAAGATATAGCTCTTTAGAAATAGTAGTTGTACTATATAGTAGAGGCTCCTTATAATTCCTTTAATCTCTTTATATTTTGAAGGTTAAAACTTCATTTATTAATAGTGAATCCAAGAAATGATTGATTGTAGAATGAGCAAAAATTAAAATAAGCTATCTTGGAAAAACAAATATGATTACCTTGTCACCTTTTACTCCTGGAGTACCTGAAGTACCCTACAATAAAGCAATCATGAGAGAAGGGAATAAAGAAATAGATTAATATTTTAGACATCAAAGAACATATACATGTAGCAATGCAACACAGAGGATCTGATTCAGACTGTACATACAGTCCTCATTAAACCACTTTCCAACCATCTCATTACTTACTGGTGACCCTGGAGGTCCCGGAGGCCCTGGTGACCCTGCAGTACCATCTCTCCCTGGGAAGCCAATCAAACCCTAATAAGGAAAATATCTGTCAACCCAGAGGCTTAACTCCAGACTGGAAAAGCCTTGATCATGGTACTCCTAATGAAATCTATTGGATCTGCATTCTAGTTGAATAAGTAGAGTTACACACTGGTGGTCTATACTTAAATATGAAGATATAAATGGACATTATGGGGAATAAATCATTTACATCAGGCATTCTCTTTCTATCAGTTATATAGTTAGTTTTTTCAACTTTAAAATTGAGGACAGGATGGGGATGAAGATTGAAGGAACAGAATTCAGCATTTACCCCAAGGACCCAGGATTTCCCATCTGTGTAAAACCCAGTGAATCAGTTTTAAATAATGTGACATTTGTCTTTAGACATAGGTTGAATGCTAGACAAAGAACAAATCTAAAGACTATTCACCATTATGGAGAAATCCAAAACAAGAAGGCAATACAAAGGGTCATAAAAGGAGGGAATGATCAGTGATGGAATACTAATTCAATGTAGGTTCTAGTGGTTGTTATGTATTTATTCAGAGAATACACCAGGCTAAGGGATTGGATGACAACAGCTATTATTAACCTTACCCTCTCTCCTGGAGGTCCAGGTTGTCCAGTCATTCCATTTTCTCCTCTCAGACCAGGCTGTCCAGGAGTTCCAACTGTACCTGGCAAACCAGGTGGTCCTGGTGGGCCAGGTAAACCAGGATCTCCCTGAAAATAAAGCACAACACATGGTATTAGGCATCAAAATAGGTAAGTTAGGAAGCCACATTTTTTTTCTTTTTTATTCAATTATTTCAGAAGAAAGAATTACAAATGCACGGATATATTTTTCCCATTTTGAGCATTTTCAAATTTTATTCAGTGTTTTTAAACTGTTTCTTCACTTGACCAAAACTCCAAATGAAGAATGATATATAGGACATATAATGTAAAAATGAAGAATGAAAAATGATATATAGGATATAGACTGCAAAAATGAAAAGATTAGTCTAAGAAATTAAATCTCCAATCTATTGTTGTTAGAGAAATTACTCTCAGGATTCTCTAACTGCAGTGGCTCTCAACCTGTGGTCCAGGGGTCCATGATATCATCACAGGGGGTCCACGAAGGCTTGAAGAAATGTTATGATTTAAATCTTAAGTCTTGGTGGGCCATGGTAGATGGCCACAAAAGATATATAAAGAGGATCCATAGTGTAGAAAAGGTTGAGAACCACTGTCCTACTGTATAGAATCAATCACCAGTTTAATTTGGCAGGAGCTGTCCACCAACAAAAGTACTGAAAAAGTTAGAAGTGAGGAGTCCTTAGAAGTGTATCAGGAAATAAAAATTTGGAAGTGTGCCATGAAATAAGGGGAGGAAAAGAATGGAATCATTTTGGAACAGTAGCACAGAAAAAGAAGTTACTTTTAAGCCTTGAGGTCCATCCTGTCCAGGAGGTCCCTGGATGCCAATTCCAACTGAACCCTACAATGAAAGAAAAAAAATGATGTAATGCATAGCTATGTAAATTATATGAATAAACCATAGTGGTGGAACATTTCTCAAAGACTTCACTCCCTGAAAACTCTCGTAGTTCTTCCTAAAACCCAACAGGTTCATGACATATTTCTGAACAAACACAGCAATTCCTCAGTGCTCTTTTATAGGTATTCTTCTCTATGCTGTAATCTTCTACCCACTAATAGATACTTTGAATGATGCGATTTGAGAATTTCTCAGAATGCTATGCTGTAATTAATGACTTAAATATGCACTCTAATATTTTGTGTATTATTTAACCTTCTTAAAAATTAAACACACATCTTCTATAGAATCAGGAACAAAATATATGAGAACCACCACATACCTTTTCTCCTTTGATCCCAGGTGATCCTTTGGCTCCCTATTAAAATTCAGAAACATATCATAGATCATAGTTACCATGGTTGATAATAATGTAAAGATAGAAGAAGGTACACAAAGTCTTTCAAAATCAGAACAAAAAAGAAGACAAGTAGCCAACATATCTCCTGAGAAAACAATCTATTAAAAGTATTTGAGATCAAATTTTAATATGTAAAAACCCTTGAATGCAAGAAGTTATTTAGTGTTGGGAATAAGTTGTCTCAATATATTGCAGTCTAGCTTCTATTTTGAAATTTAAAAAACAACACGGAAAGTCCTCTTGAGGCAGGGATTTAATATTAGTCATATTTTAGTGTTTTAGTGACCAAATTAGGATATCCTCCTTTAAAAATGATTATTCATTTTTAGATCATAACTCTTCACAAGTGAGTCTTCATTTGACCAAAATCCATTTGGGGTATTATATTTCTACTAACCCACTTTAGATTCTGCAATTACACAATTATTATATTGTATATTCCAAATTACTTACATCTTCTCCAGGATCTCCAGGTAACCCCGAACTTCCAAGATTACCCTAGTATAAAAACACAGAAATAATCTAGACAGGTCAACATATAGAATAAATTAAACGCAAATATTTCTGTGAAGCTAACAGACGCTGGAGAATGAGAATTGAGGCTCCTGTCTGGAAAATTCTTTTCTTACTTTTTCTCCACGAGGACCTGGCATGCCTCGATCACCCTTGAGACCCTGCAAAGAAGAAAGATCAACCTCAATATTTACCCTCAGAACCAGTTGCCTGGAAATGTGGAAAATAAGCATGGAAAAGAATAAGAAAAGCCAACTTACTGGCTTCTCCAGAAGTTCCTCATCAAAATAGCCTGGTTCACCCTAAAACAGACCATGAAGGCAATTTATCAATGTATTAATATCCATTCAAATGGGCTTAATCTTGCTTTTCTAGAAAGTATACAAGATCCACTCATTTATTTAACAGAATTCAGTTATTTGCCAGACATTCAAAGAATGTAAGTTCTTCCTAGGGAAACCTGCCAGAAGCAAGCTATTGTCTCAAATAAGTCAAGCTAGCAAAATTTTCTTACATCATAAAATCAAATTTTCATTCAAGGGCTACTATTTGCAGGCTTCTGGAGGAATAAATGGCAGAATGAAGACAGATTTGAAAAGTGGAGCTGACACAGATTTATTTCATCAAAATTAAAATAGATATGTTATTATCTTTGTTAAATCTTGCTGGACTTTTGCTGACATCAGAACTGAAATGATGAGGGTTTATGAAGTTGTTTATAGATAACAGATGGGAAAATGGGAAGAAAAGAATACAGTATTTGTTATATTTTAAGAGGTGATAAGTTACTAAAATTGTTTATACTTGTGATGAAAGTGAGAAACCTTTATACATTTCTTTCCTTTTTTTAATATATTCTTTTTTCCTTTCTGCACTTCTTTTATATTATTCTATTTTTTTTCAGTTTGTACTACTGTAATTATAATAAAATTACTATACATATCAAGAAATAATCTTGCAGGATGTTGTGAGCCAAAATCTGGAATTTTTGAAACAACCAAAGAATAGTTAATTTTTTTTGTAAGTTCTTATGCCCCAAATAATATTTTATTAATTCTTTGCATTTATTTATATGGATTTTTAGCTTACCTTGTCACCTTTTACTCCGGGAGGCCCCACTACAGCCTATAATAATCAATCAGATCAAGAAGAAAAATTAACAGAAATAAATAAATGGTATCAAAACAACATTTGCTATGAAGTTTTATTCTAAAAAATGAATGCAGAAATTAGATACAGCTAAGAAAAGCTAAATAGTTTCTGAGACAATGGAAAAAGAGGGATGAATTGCTTTTTCTACTTTCTTCTGCAATTAATAATAAAGGACAGTTCTTTTAATCCTATCATTATGTTAACAATAAAAGAAATAGCAATGTAATAATGAAAAAGAAATCCTAGAAGGCTATCGTATTTTCCATACTTCAAGCAAAAGTCTGAAAAACAAAGGATGAAAATGTTTTTGTTAACAAAAATACATTTCATATAGTTGTTCACAAAATGTAATGGTTCTATAACCTGTCCTAAAAAATGACACTCACTGGAAAGAAAGAAGCATATATCTCTTCTATTCTAAAAACTATTTGCCTCATATTTAGCCCTAAATAAATTTCAACATTCACTATTAAAAAAGGCTTCCAAGGTTACTTATTTATTGAAAAACATATTTACTCAACATGGAAAACCTGGAACATTCTCTGGTACTTTCTTAGTTCATATAACCTCCTGACCGATGATGGAAAAGAACAAGAACCTCATGATTGTTTTGGAGATTCGTTTTTATAATGTGTTGTCAGTTTTCACATACAATATATTCTTCCCTCCTGAACCGCACAATAAAGATAGTTTATGTCCACGCTAAATAACATACTTTAGGATTAATCGAAGTAGCACACAGCTAATGTTAAAAATGTTTAAGAGCCCTATATTGTTCAACATAATTACATATATAGTACATACCAAAAGAAAAGATTAAGAGGAACAAAGATAGATACTGATGACTTTGATTAGATTATTATGTAACTCGCCTATTGCAAAAATCAGTTTTTCCAAGTGCATGCTGCTCATGAAATGTATTTTAGAAGACAACTAATAAAAATATAAATATGGAAGATAACAGTGATATTTATGGCCAGTATTGGGAAACATGAGTTAGGAGGTTAGTATTGTAACTTATAACCTGCTGAAAATGTCCTACAAGAATTTAACTGGCTAAGCCATGTTGAAACAGAATACTAAAATTGATAGGCTTTGTTCTATTATAGAACAGCTCTTCTATTATTATAGTAGATCTATTAAAACATATTTGGTTTGAAAAACAAAATTTAATTACAGGTAGTCTTTAACTTACAACCATTCGTTTAGTAACCATTTGACATTACAATGGCACTGAAAAAGTGACTTGTGACTGGTTTCCACACAATCATTGCAGCATCTCCATGGCCACCTACCCACATTTGGACAGTTGGAAACTAGCATATATTTATGATGGCTGCAGTGCTCTGGGGTCATGTGAGGTCACCATTTGTAACCTTTCCAGACAGCTTCTGACAAGCAAAGTCAATGGGGGAAGCTCGGGTTTGCTTAAAGACCTCATGATTCACTTAACTGCAATGATTCACTTAACAAATACGACAAAAAGATTGCAAGATAGGGCAATACTCACTTAACAGCTGCCTTGCTCAGCAACAGAAATTTTGGGCTCAATTTTGGTCATAAGTAAATAGAGGACTACCTATTTTGTTTTGACAGACATCGGGTTTTAAAATATTTTAAAACTTAAGCAAAAATGTATTTTTAAAAAACTTACTAAACAGAGAAGGGAGGAAAAAAAAGTAAGTTATCCATCAAGGATAAAGAAAGGAAAGGTTGCCTCTCACCTGTCCTGGGGACCCAGCATCGCCAGGCTCTCCTTTAGGACCAGCAGATCCTGAAGGTCCTGGAATACCCTGCAAAGCAATTCACAAAAACAGTTTTTTTATGGAGATCAGAAGCAGAGATTATGCTGGGCTGCTGCATCCCACACTGGCGATGCAATCCTACACATGTTTGTTTAGAGACATGTCCCATTATATTCAAGTTCATTTATTTATTAAATGTATATGCTACCATTCTCTCTATCCTGTGACCCTGGGTGAGATATGAGATCATCTTTAGTGTCACTCGTGTTTTGAAAGTCAAGTTGCAAGATTGCTTATGTCTAATGTTTTCTGCCTAACTTGAGTGGATGTAGTCTTGCTCCCCTAAGCAATGTAATATATCGGCACGCAGGAAGTCTGCCTGCTCTTTGGAATAGCATCCCCACTCTTGAGATTTGCATGCTCCCAACCCACTGATGTTAAAGAGAGCTCTGAAAACCTAGCTCTTTCCCCAGATCTTGGATAAGAATGGGTATGCCCCTGTAGAATTTTATTTCTGCAAGGAACTGTCTTTTTTACGGATGGGCATGGTTTGTATTTTTCCACCACCTGCTTCAATATTTTATTACCTTTTAACTCTGAAAGCCACCCTAATCTAATGGAGTTGGATGGCCTCCAAACTGCTTAAATGCATGGAGAAGAACTGTGCAGTTTCATATGATGACATACCATTTTCCCGGGCAGTCCAGACTCCCCTTCTTTTCCAGGCACTCCATCTCTTCCTGGTACCCCTGGTTTCCCTGGCTCACCCTAGTTAAGAGTTACAGTTCATATGAACATTAAAGCCTGATTCATTAAGAAGAAACAGTAATTTGACAGAGTATGAAATGATGACCCATGGAAAACTGGGAGAAGGAGAATGAGAAGGAGAAGGAGAAGGAAGTAGGGGAGGGAGAGAAGGAGGAATATGAAGAAGAAGAAGAAGAAGCTTACCACTTGTCCTGGTAACCCTGGGGGGCCCTGTGGACCCTAAAAAGCAACCCAACAAGAAACATGGATGAGCTCAGGAATTTAACAGTTCTCTCAAATTAAATCAGGATATTTGGAACCTACCACAGGCCCAGGAGGTCCTGTTGGTCCTGGGAATCCCACATTTCCTGGAGGGCCTGGCATACCCTACAAGGAAAAAAAATCACTGTGATCAAAGTTATCAATAGGCATCCAATCAGACCTGTTGTATGGCTTTCCCATCCTGACCCTTTCCCAGAAGTCGGAAATAGCAATAGCACTTAGACATTTTATATCACTTTATAGTGCTTTACAACCCTCTCTAAGCGGTTTTACAGAATCAGCATATTGCCCCCAACAGTTTGGGTCCTCATTTTATCCACCTCGGAAGGATGGAAGGCTGAGTCAACCTTGAGCCTGGTGGGATTCGATCTGCCAAACTGCAGGCAGACGACAGTCAGCAGAAATTGTCTGCAGTACTGCACTCTAACTACTGTGCCACTAACCATATCAATTGTTAGAAGGAAAATTCACAAAATATATCTATGCAGGTGTTCTTTGACTTACGATCATTTGTCTAATGATGGTCCAATAATATAATGGCTCAGAAAAAGTGCTGGCCATCAAAAAATGTTGCAAAATCACACCTCTGCTCTGGAGATCACGATCTGGGTGTTTGGTAACCTGCTCAACTGGTTACCAAGCGCCTCACAATTATGTGATCACCATTTACATTCTTCTCTGACAGTTTTCTGGACAGTCAGTGGGGCAGGAAAGATTGCAAGCTGCAGTTGCCTGGTGAGAGATCCCCCGTCTCATCTCCTGGGGTTGGCTGAGAGAGCTGCTTGCCTCAAGGGGAGCGGAACACATTGGTGGAGTGCAGAAATGGTGCTCAAATCCTGAAGTTCCTGCAGCCTGCTAGAGTTCCTTTCCATAACTGAACTCCTTTGGCAGGCAGCCTTTTCAGCCAGCCCCTGGAGATGGGAGGGGGCCAAAATTCAAGCAGAAAGTGGAGGGGCAGTGCTAAGAAGCATAGAGTGCCTCAGGCAGGTAGGAGAGGCCCAGGGATGCCTAGTGCAGACTGCATGTGAGTCTCTCTTTGCTTAGAGGCTGAAAATCTTCCTTGGATTTCAGTAGGGAGGATTTTCAGCTCCAGAGCACAGAAAAAGAACAGTAAGGAAAAGAGCACGGGGTGCCTCAGGGGATGGGGGAGGTCTGGGAAGACCCAGTACAGTATGCATGCAAGTGTATTGAGGCTTGGGGTTGAAAATCCTGCTTGGATTTCAGCAAGGAGGCTTTTCAGCTCTTGAGTGGAGACCCGCAGGATCTTCCCCACATCTTCTGAGGCACCGCAGAGCCCTTAACGCTGAACAACCTGCAAGATCACTTAATGAGTGCAGTTGGGAGTGTTGGGATTGTGCTTGTTAAGCGAAGCAGTCACATAATATCTCACTTAACAACTGCTTGGCTTAATTGCTGAAGTTCTTGTCCTAATTGTGTCATAAGTTGAGGACTAGCTGTAGTTTTTTTTTTGACAATGAACACATCCTTGAAATAGGAGCAAGCCACAACATCTTTGAGTTTCTACAAAGTGTTTGGGAAACCTAAAAAGATACTCACTCGTATGCTGGACCCAGGTTCTCCTACATCTCCCTGTAAATAACAAATAAAAACTGAAAATTTCACATTATTATTTATGTTTGAGAGAAAACCGAGTTTTGAATGTTTCAATTTCTACAGAAGATAACACAGGTAAACCACATAGCACAACATTAGAAGTTCTGTGCTAAATTTTAGAAACCATATTGTTCATAGGCTATCATAAGTATGTAGGCTATGTTCCCAAAGGTAGGCTCCTCTAAACAAAAATATAGAACTATTTTATTTTCAGAATACTAAATCTATATGCAGCAAGATCACGAAAGCTATATGCAGCAACTAATGATTATCAACCGTGCGGCATTAACTTACATACAGATATATGATTGTTTTAGCTGACATAGCGAGAGAAGAACACAATTTTCTCACGTAAATGTCCTCACAGGAAAGAAAAGCTGATGTCCTGGCAAGAAGGACAGAGTTGGGAGGCAAGAAGACAGAGATTGAAGAAAGAAGTAATGGACAATGACTGGTGATCCAAAATGGATTCTAAGCAGCTCTGGCTGCTAAAGATTTGGTTCCAGAATTGGTCAGGACAAAGATCAACTGAAGCAGAGTTGAGGGGTATAAGAGGATTGCCAAAGAAAGAAAATGGGCAGTGATGGATGTGTCTTCCTTAGACAGATGGTCTCCAGGTGTTATGGACTTCTCTGATTCTGAGAGTGAAGAAGCAGATCCTTAGCCTGCAGCTGGAGAGTCAATAAGTTGTTAGCCACCTGAGAATAATGAATGACTTACTCTAACTCTAAAGCACACAGTTAGGTAAGGAGACAATGGAGATCTGTATATCTCTTGAAAGGAAAGGGCATTAGCTCCTCTAATTAGACAAAGCCTCGAATTCCTGCTCAATTCAGTTTGGGTTGGCTATTGTGGAATTCTCTGACACCTTATCTATAAAATGTATTGGACTTCCTCTAGAATTCCATCTTCCAAACATTTCAAGCTGGTTGCTTGCAGCATTGACATAATTTACAAGGTAAACAGCCTCTCCAAGTCTCTGTTATTTTCTCCTGATCTTTATCTTTAGCTTGGGTATTGGTAGAAGATTTTTTAACTTGCAAATAAAACTCTCAGTCTACCAATTGCCTTGCTTTTTTCTGTTGCTATCAATCCAAGGCTTGCATGGGACACTAGGAGAGGATAAAGATAGGAAACTACATTTGCCAACCTGGGATTCTAAGTAGGGAATCTTGTAGAAATTGACACACACATAATATGGTAAACTTTATAGGAAGCGGGAAGCTTCATTTTACAACTGGAAAAAGAGCTTGATTATTATTGAACAGACCAATGTAAATCAAGTCTCACTTTACTGTTTTATTGCCACTTCTCAGAAGGGTTATAGGAAAGGAGGGATATAAATACTGTTATAAATGCCTTAGGAAAATTTTGTTTGTCTTGAAATCACAAATAGTTTAACTATTGCTGTCTTTTCAGTGCTACCAGCTTGAAGAAAGATTCCACAAGCTTTAGAGAAGGGTGTCCAATCTTGGCAACTTTAAGACTTGTGGACTTCGGCTTCCAGAATTCTCTAGCCAGCAATCAAATCAGGACACATACCTTTATTCCAGGTACTCCTTGAGTGCCAGGTGGGCCGATAGGACCCTGAAGGAAAACAAAAGACAATTATTTCCAGGAATCAAAGCACAAATATGACTAAGTTAATTCAAGTATTGTATACTGCATGCTAACTTGTCTTTACTTGTGCTGTTGGCCTTTTCTAAAAAGATTGCTTTTATTAAAAAAAAATGTCCCACCACCCTAAGACATGTAGATTTCCATATAAAAGAACTTCAATCAAAACTGTCTATTTACTGACCTAAACAAAACCTCAAAGCCTCAGTTACTAACAAACCTTAAATAAACCAAAATTTTACTGGTTTAACAATCCATGTTCTGAATTCAGTGAATCTTTAGTGATAAGAAGACAACTTTTATCTATTGTTTCTGCATTGATAAATTAGCCCAGCAATTCTGAGAAAATCACAAAGCTGGCATAGTATTGCAAAGACAATTTAATAAAAAATCACCCGTAAAATGCTTGCCACTCTGTCCTTGACCAACTTGGTTTGCTATCTGCTATTAAGAGCCTATTCCAAAGTCTTATGAGATTACCTAATACACTGGGAGACCCAGACTTTTCTATGAACTTTCTTATATCTATTCAGCTAGGTGAATACTGTGGTGTAGTATTTTTTTAAGAACCAGGTTTACTTACAGGAGGGCCTGGTGATCCAGGATCCCCTTGATTTCCCTGTTGAAATGAAAAGACATTATCAGTGGTAGATGTGGTATTGATACACATCTGAGTTAGGTTTTTTTAAAGAACTGAAGGACCATAAAATAGATTTGCCAAAATACTTGACTTCAAATGAGATATTTACCCATTCCATACAATCCGGATCCCTGAAAAACCAAATGTTGCTTATACTAGAATTTTAAATAGTATTGAGTATTAAAGTTTAATTGTTACAGACAATGTCAACTTCTAATATCAGCTGATAACAGGTTTGGAATAATTATTTGAGCCCCTTTACGTCTTCTTCCGGTGAACTCCTCATTAAGAGCAAGTTCAGAATTACTTTTATCAACTCATTCTTGCTGTGACATCTAATATTCTCTCTATAGAATATTAGACTATACCGTGGGAAATTATGGTACATACATAATGTCACAATGATCTGCATACATGACAACAATACTTTTGCAGAGCTGTACTGTCGAAATGTCAGTTTTATGGGTAAAATAGGATGATGGAGACAGCTAGTTGAAACATTGGGTGAATGTTGGGACATTGGGACTGCCATTTCCTGGTTGCTCTATAGTCCTTCCATTTTAAATTCTAAAATAATATACCAATACTAAAATATTGTGAAATAAATGTACACATACACACATATATTATGCTCACTATTGCTAGTATTAAACACTGGTATGTGATTCATAGTATTTTACTGATATTATGCATTCATTCTTTTCACAAAGTGATTTACAAGAACTTCATAATTTCATTGACAAATTAAAAAAGAACTTAAGTGGTTTGCTTTGTGTCCCTCTGTGGAACCTAGGTTTGGTCACCACGCCAGGATCTCTCTCTTTCTTTAGCAAAAATGACCGTGCTAATTAGCCCTGAAATGCAACCTGGTCCTTCCACCTCCCATGGTTAGTAAGAAAACACATTGTGCTACATGCAAGGTGGGATGTGGGTGAGATACAGGAGAGGGAAAAGGGAAAAGAGCACCTACCGGTCTGCCCAGAACTCCAGGGAAACCTGGAAAGCCCTGCAAAGATCCAAGGCAAAGACCCAAAGAGTTAGTGAGACCCAGAGCAATCTCCGAAGCAAGCTTTGGATGGCCTCACAAAATGGCAAGGCAGAGCAGTTCATTCTGCGCTAAAAAGAAAGCGAGCGGGCAGAGAAAGCCAACCACAGTCAAGGATTGAGGGCTGCTGCAGCTTAGATATAAAAGTTACTTACAGCTAGGCCGGGGGGCCCTCTAACACCCTGTAAGCCCTGGATGGAGGCAAGAACATATACAGACACATGAACCAGCTATGTAAAATATAACCACAAGGAAATGTGATGAGCTGTTGTCATCTGAAAGAACTTTCTTAGGGAGAGTCTTCTCACTGCTGCATCCACCAGCATCTCCTGGAGGAGGCTGTGCACGCTAGCAACGGGATCCCAGAAAAATGCATGTTTAGGATGAGGAGGCACCAAGAATAATACCACAAGGTGCTTCAGAGCAGCATGCAAACCTGCTGGCAACTGAGCCTACTGCAAATATTTGGATTGTTCTGCACAAGTTCTGAAGAATTTTCCTATTTTTATTTGTTTAATAACTGCTGTTCATTATACTACCCCTCCCCGTCTCTTTCTCTGAAATGATGGAAACTCAGGGTAACCAAAAGTGGTTCTTGAATGGAAGGATTTTAAGCCAATTCTGATACCTAAAACAAATTCATGAACTCTTAATTCCAATGTTATGATAGTAAGCCTAACGTTTTCATTCTATAACTTAAGCCGATTGTCCGTCCGTCCGTCCATCCATCCATCTAGCCCATGCCTTTATTATTTTTTTACAAATAATTCATGGTGGCAAACATACCCAATGCAAACTCCCCCTACTATTTTTTTCCCACCACAATAATCTTGTGACATGGGTTGGGCTGAGAGAATGACTGGCCCAAAGTCACCAAGCTGGTGTTCATAGTTAAAGTGGGACTTCAGCTCCTGCTTTTCGGCCTCCTACTTTTTAGTCTGGTACCTTAACCACTAGACCAAACTGGCTAAAAAAACCAAAACAGTCATACAAAAGAAAAATATGTCATCACAGAATAACTGATTGATTTCAATAATATATTCATTTCTTTTGTTCAGATGCTTGAATATTTTTGTATATTTTCAACAAGCACTCACATGTCTGTTTATATGTGTACTGGACACATATAAGAAACAAACCATAATTATAAGTGATGAAGAATAAGCAAGACCCTTCTGTTGAGGCCTTCCTAAGCTGAATATGGTCTACCAAGGCACTGGAAAGCAAACAATACATCAGATCCAATTATGCAAGAGTTTAGCAAGAAGAGATCTAGAAATGCTTTGATAAGTCAACCCACTTTACACTTAAAACTAACTATTATTATGAAACACAGGAAAACTAGTTTTAAACCTGGTTCATAAAGCAAATGTATCCTGGTTTCTCAGTGCTACCAAGACATTGTAGTTCCAATAAACAGAATGTTCTTCATTGAGAGACAACTTGCCTCCAGTTATTTCTGTCCACCCAGGACCTTTCAGCAGAGTTGGATGTGCTCTAGTCCCCTCCATTAAATACTGTCTTCTTGTGGGGTTATAGGAAGAGTACCTTCTCTTTGGGACTTGTGGGTTTCACAGAGCTCCCTGTCATATTCTGCCATATAGAATCCCAACAATGCTCCTTTTCTTTTGCTGTCTTTTCCTGACTCTCTTTTCCCCTGTACCATAGGATTTTCTCTGCCAAGGCTGAACCTTTTTTACTTACCGCTTTCCCTTCTGACCCAGGAAGGCCTCTCTCTCCTGGAAGTCCCTGCAGCAGAAATGGAAAATAAGTAGCAGCTAACAAAGCTACAGGGGTGTAATGCAATAATAACTATGCATGGTAACAGAACGGGCCCATTTTGAAAATAAGCAGAATAAATTCTGATGTCAGAACTGCTTTGTTGCAATAGCTGACATCATTTTGACAATGATCCATCATTGATACTCACTGGAGTGCCATCCCTGCCCTTTTCACCAGCTTCACCTCTCTCCCCCTTTTGACCATCTTCACCCTGCAACCCAAGATGGCATGATATCACAAAAGGGAAATTGGCAGCGCTATGGTGTCAACTCCCCATATCACACAAGCCAGAATCACTGATTGCACCACAATGGCCAGTTTAATTTCTGCTGGTTAGTTCGGATCAACCAAAATTAGAAAGCCTATCAAGACCAGGAGAGCTCTGCCTTTTTCTTTGCCTTCTACAAAGGCCACTGAAATGCTGAGGTCTACTCCTTGGAAGCAAGTCTGAGAAAGATAAGTGCCCTACGTTTTATTGAAGGCAATGGATTTGATGCTTTTATCTACATATTTAGGTTCAAGGGATTTCTATTAGTGTTTTAGTATAATTTGTTCCTTAGTGCTATTTTGCATTCTTAAATAGCACAAAGAATAGAATAAAAACCCAGTATAATTTAAGAAATAAAAATAAAAGAAGGCTACTTCCATGATGTGATTATTTATTTATAAAATGCTTATGGTTGCCCAACTTAAGCAATTGTGAATCTGGAAGACATAAAGCATCAAGTAAACAATACCGTTAACAACCATAAAATGTAGTAAGTGATTGTGAATAATGTCATTGTCCCTCTTCCTCTGGGTTTTGCCACAAAAAGATTACCCAACTCTTCCTTGACTGCTTCATCAATATCTGTACATAACCATTTCATAGCATTTTAAATGTTTCAGACAGAAATGAAGCCAATATATAGTTTCTGGTCTGATTACAGAAAATTGGTCTCTTAATTATAAACAAACAATCAAAAGCCCACAAAATTTTCAGTCCCAGCACCAAAAGAAAGCATAACATAAACCAATGGCAAAAGATTATTGCAGAAAATTCATGGTCACTAACAGAAATGGTAATACAATCAACAGAGATAAGTAATCTTGTTGGACAAAGTTATCTCAATCTTACTCAGTGCACCATTGCTCTGAGGGTGAAAAATTAGGGCTGTGCAAATCATTGCACGTGATAGTGAAGAGGTTAGGCAGGTTAGGCAGATACAGCATAATTAATTCAAGGTCAGTGATACATAGCAATTGTTAACCAGGAACAGGGGAAGATTGGTAGGTGGCTTGGTGAACAGGCCAAGTGAAGAAGAAAAAGAAACAAGTTGCACCAGCAATTCCATACTTGCCCCATAACATCCTGGCTGAAACCTGGTGGAAGCAAGTTATTTGGGTTTCAAATAGGCTGAACTTCTCAGTCACAGCATGTGTGTTTTTTATTCACTTTTGTGAATAAAAGACCCTTTGGGGCTGCTGTATTATTCATTAAGACAATGAAAGAGATAGAGACAAAATAATATTAAAGCAAGATCAAGTCAAACACTTGCAGGAAAGAAGAGTTCCCTCTCGCAAGTGGAGGCACAGAGCAGACACAAGGACAGCTGGAGAAGTGCAGAGAGGAGAAACTTACTACATTCAGACCTTATCGCCTCTGGAACCCTTTGCACCATCTTCTCCTGGATCTCCCTGTGCAAGAATAAAAAAGGGAACGATTACCCTCCAAGCCTTAAAGTACAAGGGTTTTACTAAACAGAAGGATAGGAAAAATGTCTTGTTATTAAAACAATCATCAACAGACTCCATTTACATTTTCTGACTTGTAGTCCTCACTTCAAGACCAAAAGAGTTTCTGCTCACAGAAGAGGGCAGAATATCTCGTTAAAAATACAACTCCTTTTTCCTCAACAATAACATAGCCCATCAAACGTTATGGTCAAACTAGTTATGCAGTTAATTAGTGAATATGGTTTGTATAGCAATAACAGTAGCACTTAGACTTATATACAGCTTCATAGTGCTTTACGGCCCTTTACATAGTGCTTTACAGCCCTCTCCAAGAATCAGCATATTGCCCCAAACAATCTGGCTCCTCATTTTACCGATCTCAGAAAGATGGAAGGCTGAGACAACCTTGAACTGGTCAGGATCGAACTCCTGGAAGTGAGCTGAATTACTCTGCAATAATGCATTCTAGCCACTGTGCCACTATTGCTCTTATTAACATTAAAAAAAAAAAAAACAGCAACTAGAATATGAGACTGCAAGATCACAGAAATATTGAATCCTTCCATTGCAATCCCAGAGACTAAACAAATGATGCTTCCCAGTCAAAATGCATACTATACAGGAAGATACTTCAACTGAAAAACTAACGAGGGGGTAGGCATTCACCAACCTTGCTTCCCTTGGGTCCTATAGGTCCAGGCAATCCAGAGAAGCCCCCTTCTACTGCTGAATCTACCTGAAAGCACATAAGTATGTCAGCCTTGTCATCCGTTTGACAGCCTCTGCCTCTCTTTCGTACAAAGTTCTATATGTTTTATATCTTTTTCTGTGTGTGACCATAATATTATCAACAAAAGTCTCATTCTCAACAGCTATAGAACCTTTCAGATTTAATGTTTCATTTCTCCCCCAGAAAGCTCGTGATTATCATAAACCAAGAGCTTTCACATACAGATATGGTAACTGAAGCTAGGACTAAACAATAAATATTGAAAGATCCATTTGCTTGATGAATCTATCAGATTTTCTAGGCAATAACCCAAATTCCAGTTCAATCCCATGGATAATAAAAAAGATTGCTCATACTAGCGTCATATGAAGCTTGGATTAATTATTCCAAAAATGTCCTCCTTAACTAAAATGGGGAGGGAACCCCTAGACTTAGCCATTAAATGCTAGATTGGCAGTGTTCAATATGATATGAAATACAGAGGCATCACACAGAGTCCTCCGTTTCATGTTGACAACTGAATGGCTTGCAAAACAGCAATTTCTGTATGAATTCTATCAGTTTAAGAAAATGCTTATTAGAGTAAAGTAAAATATACTTCAAGATGAGCTCAATTCATGATGATGTCGTAAACCTATCCATTCTTTCCAGGGGAAAGAAACACAAAGGAATAGCTGTCTCATGGTTCCTTGGTCTCTTCAAGGCACTTAGGTATACCTCAAATGTCCACTAGTTTCCTTCCATAGAATTATAAAATATAAGGACTGCAAAATATGTCATGTCACCTTCTTCTTAAGCATTAAAATATTAATTTCCTAATATTTTGTAATTTGGTGCTATTTTAAATCCAACAGACCTTGGGTCCTGGTGGGCCTGGAGGACCTGGTGGGCCATCTCTACCCTGTGGACAAGAAATACCAGGTAAAAATCAACAAAATGCATCGTTGCTAGAGGTCACTTCTCTTTTGCCTCTCCATGGGTTGCAGCTACAAACTTTCTATGTTAACTTTAAAGAGAAAAGATCAGAGATTATGAGTTCTTTTTCAGACTAACTGCAGTTTACTTACAAAAAACTGTAACTGAATCTAGACACCTTAAAAAACAACAGAAAAGATGCAAGGCAAGTGATTTCTAGGTGAATGGATTTTAGGTTAGAAATGCAATGGTAGGCGGACCTTCACAGTTTCCAGTTTTCTCAAAGAAACATTGCTTTGAGCAGGGCTCTAAATGTCAATTTATGATTTGGACATACACACACACACATATACTGTATATGTGGCCATACATATGTAGAGGACTGTGATAACTTGGAATCTGACTATAAAAAACCTGTGTGGGAATCTGTGTGAAAACTAAATGGTAGGGTACCATAGAGCAAATACAAAGCAGATCTACAAGCACATATGTAATTCCTTTTCCCACTGATTGTTCACTCAATTTTTTAAAAAAAATATTGGTATCATATGAACTTTTAAGAGATGTGCCTCTACCTAGAACATCGTGTCTGGAACATTGGGATCAACATGATCTAGAACAGGAACAGAATGTTCCAAAATTCTCTACATTGCTCCATTTCAAGGAAGTTTAAGTTTGCATCTCTAAAGAGATCATTAGAAAACACTATTTCATGATTTAGCTGCAGGTAACATGATGGACGCAACACCCAGTTATGAAGGTTAAAGAGTAAGTGAATGAAGTTCCCAGCACAAAGAGCCAGGCAAACATCATGCATGCACTTGCATGTGGAGTTGCCAGCACTGATAGCAATGGACAGAAGATCATTATGTGTGCATTTACTCATAGAGTTCTTCTGAAGATGAAAGGGGAGACGTGAAGTATGACTCAGGAATGAAACACAGAAAATGATATTCTATATAATTAACTCTGAACTGGTAAGCCATCTCAGCTGGTCAGTCTAGTTAAGAGCACAGGGTAGGAATAAGATGCAAAACTGCTTCTAGCAGAGAACTTTGGTGGGTTGATATACTGTAAGTACTCTCCTGGCTATGTGTATGCAGCTGTAGAGCTTTAATTCCAGCTGCTGGAAGTGCAATAAAACTGGTTACTGTGACAGGTCCTAGAAGGACTTATAATTTACTCTCAAATCGCCATTTCTGCACAGGGCAGGAGCTTTCTATTGAGCCAGTGACCTGCTATGCAGCCTGGCATTCATATCTTCAAGGGAGATGGGTAGATTGTCCATAAAGGCAGAAGATGGCCCTGTCAGCGCAATCCCAGGACTTAGTGAAGTACAGAGCATGCAAGCATCCCTGGCATCTTAATTTGCCAGAAACTCCTACTACGCACTAGATAAGAGAATCTAAAAATATTATAGGAGAAGACAATTGCAAACCAGTTTTATACCATTGCCAAAACAATCACATAGGTTTATAAAGTCACAAGGAGCTGAGCTTTACCCCTACTCCAAAAGGACTTTTTACTCCTACTCACCTGTTCTCCTTTTGTACCTTGTTCACCCCTATCACCCTGAAATATGAAAATAACAGTTTAAAGAGAGACAAACAATCAATAGAGTTGCATGACTTCTAACATTCTCTAATCTCAGCTTTAGCTTAGAAATGTAAAGTGTGTTCATTTTTTGGGGAAAAAAATCATGAAGCTTTCTAGGCACTTGAGATTATTGTATCTATTACAGATACTTTAAATGTACATAAATGTACATTTAAACATACAGGTACATGTATACTTTAAATATACATAAATGTTATGTATACTCTATTATGTTTTACATTTGTTCAATTGCAGAACTTTATAGTGAGATAAATAAATAAAATAAAATAAAATAAAATAATACATGCAGGTTCTGTGATGAATAAATAAGTATTCAGATGTGCTTTATCACTGACAACCCCACTGAAGAGGTTCCTTCTAAAGCCAAGATCGTCAAAATGTATCAAATCAAAACATACGTTCACACGAAGAACAAGTCAAGACTATTTTACTGTTCCTTGATGTTCTTTTAGCTTTTCAGTCTGGGTTCATACTTCTGCTTACTTTCTCTCCAGGCCTCCCTGCTTCTCCAAGTTCTCCTGCCCGGCCTGGCAGCCCTGGAATTCCAGGTTTCCCAGGCTCGCCTGACTGCCCAGGTGGTCCTCTTGGCCCCTGCTCTCCAATGGCACGTCCCGGTGGTCCTTGTGGTCCTTCATTCCCTTTATCTCCTTTTGCTCCTCTTTCCCCAGGGAAGCCTATGAGACCCTACAAGAAATAGTCAGGCTTTTACTTAGGCCGATTCTGGAATAGAAAGCTTGTTAAGCAGAGAGATTCAAGGAAGGACATAATTTGTTTTTTTTGTTTTTTTTTTAAAAAAAGACTGCTTTATTGCAGTTACTGGAAACTTGTCCATAAAATTAGCAGCTGGTAATTGTAAGGCTAAAACTATATATACTAGCTTCAAATCTTCAAATCATTCTTGACCTATGAGTGAGAAGCAGCTGATTTTTGAAAATTGAAAACATTACAAAGAATTATTTCCTTACCAGGTAAATGTTGGATGTGTTTCCTGTTTACCAAAGGGTGATTAACAAGCCTTACTCAGAGGTAAAAGGGAAAGTATTTAGTTATTATGTACAGCAACATTTACGTCCCTTTTTTCCCTTGCAATAAAAAGGGTTAAGCAGCATCTATGAGAAAGTGGCTGCTGGGATGCAATGAATAGTAAACACTATTTCTTAACACTTACCCAAACCATGCAAACTTTCAGGCATACCCATCTGATGAGGATCATGAGAAAACTTTGCTGCCTTCCATAGAATTGAGTTACAACTCCAGAAAAGTCACCCCGGTCTGCTGTATTACAACTTATTATTTTATATTTTATTCTTCAAACATTGTAATTCACATCTGAGAGCCTTGATTCAAAACTGGACTTTTATCACAGAATTTAGACATTTAGGAAAGTAGTGAATTGGTTGCCTGGGATCTCTGCTCCACTTTTAGTGAACATCTTCTAAATAATACTATAGGAATACTAACATATAAGCATTTATCAATTGATAAATTGATAAATAATGATCAAATCAATTGAATCCATTTGTCTACACCATCATCATGGTGTTTGAGTTTAGGACACAATATTCAGGAAAATATTATGTACACTGAGTTTAAAGTTTTATTTGCATATGTGGTATGCACTTTCCTCACCTTTCCCCAGATAGACTAAAAAGAACAACAAAATATATTTGTTATATATTATGTATGAAGAACTCAGCCTTACCTCCTTCCCTGGTGGCCCTCTGTCTCCTGGATCTCCTCTCTCACCCTTCTGTCCTCTCCGGCGGTCAGGGACTGGCAGTAGCTGATCTGAGCTGCCATCATAAGCACCAGTGATCTCTCGGAGTAGGGAAATCTATGAGGAAGCAAAGAAGAATGACTGAACGTAATCTGAAGTGCTAACATTTATAAACTAATATTCCTTGAACTCATTTAAAAATGATTGAGAATGATGGCTTCAACCTATCGAATTTTTCAGTGTATAAGATGCACTCCCCAAACCCCTTAAAAGTGGGTGAAAATTGTGCTGCATCTTATACACCAAATACAGTCATTTTTGGCCTCCTGAGCCACCACCCACACATCCCATTTTCACCAAAAACGGTCTGTTTTTTGGCTAAAATGAGCTTCATGGAGGCTTCTGGAAGCCTGCAAAATGCTCTGGGGGCTGGGAAGAGGGAATACAAGACGCATTGGAGGGGTTGGGAGGCAAAAAAAAATGGGTGAAAAACAGGCTAAAAATGACCCCCCTCCCGCGTGTCTTGTATTACCTCTCCCCAGCCCCCAGAGGTATTTTACAGGCCTCTAGAAGCCTCTGCACAGCTCGTTTTCGCCAAAAAATGGACAAAAAACAGCCCAGTTTTTTGGCGAAAATGAGCCATGTGAAGGTTTCTGGAGGCCTGCAATATGCCCTCTGGGGGCTGGGGAGAGGGAAAACAAGATGCGCTGAGGCCAAAAACATTTTTTCTTGTTTTCCTCTTCCAAAATCTAGGTGTGTTTTATACTCCAGTGCGTTTTATAAACTGAAAAACGGGTAATTCAATTTCATTATGCACTGAGGGAATTTGGTGCAGACATAAACAAGACTCCCATGCTTTACATTAAACTGTATGTAAGTTACATTACTTTTTAGTAATTTAGAAACTAATGCTAAAAATTTTGCTTCCTTGGGTCCACCATTCTTACGTCTACCTGTAATGAGACATAATCTCAAGTAGTTTTAGAGAAAATGGTTCTTTTTAACTCAATATATATATTCGACCTGAGGCAGGAAGCACTTATCTCTTTCTAGATGTTCACTTTGAGAGCCAGCCAGGAGTTCTGAAGGAGGGACAGAGATAAGATGGAGGATGTAAACAGAATTCCTACCTTAATGCCATGTGCTTCTAGGGCACGTTCCACATTCTAGACAAACAGAAATGAGGAACCATGAGGAAAAAATAAAATAAAATGAAAATTGACCATTGGAAATAAACATCAAACATAATGGAATAAAGTGATAGTCATCTTATGTAGGTTACAATCCTTGTACTCAGTCCAAATTTAAGATATCACTTTTAATGTCATGCCTATATTCTTGAGAAATAAAACTCCTGATTAGCAAACTCTGACAGCTGTGTTACTCCAACAACTTTTTAGTCAATAATTTCCCTGTCTTATAAATCCCTTAAATATTTTAATACAATCCTGACAAGACACTCAGCAGTAGGAATTCTTATCCACGATTCAAGCCATGTTCTCAGGATAAAAATCGCCCACTCTTCTCAGTTTAAACTCTCACAGGGAAAGCTGGTCTATGACTGTAATAAAATTGATTGACTGATACACTTTTACAGGGATAAATTCTCCTTCCTAGGCTTTCAAGATGAAATGATGAAACAATACTTTTGCTCACTCACTGATGCTGTCCCGGGTTCGCCTCGTGGCCCAGGTTCACCATTTCTCCCCTGAAGGAAAATTAAAATAAAAAATAGAATGAAAATAGCCCAAATGACAAGGTGTACATCTGGATTTTGCCATAGAATACACATTTCAGAAGCCCTGGCGGTCAGAGTTAAAGGACAGTAGAAAGGTAGATGTTTCTACGGATTAGAAACAGAGATTAAACTCCAAGAGGCAAGGACACCACCCAGAGTGCTTTAGGAAATCTTTTACAGTATCCTGTCACTCCTTTTTATTAATGGCTGGGCTAAGTAAATCATTTGACTAATTTCTAATGGCAAGTTTCAATATGCTATGACTGTTGTAGCAATTTCCAAATAAATCATTGGGTTACACTCCAGAATCATTGTCTTCCAGGGTCTTTTTCATCATAGTGATAAAACAGACCAGAAACCAGCCATTGGAACGCACAAGTGCAGAGATCTCTGGCATACTGTATGAGTTACTAATATATGGATTGCTATGTTAGATGATAACTCGGGGAGCTTTCCAAATGCACAGTACACCTGGCATAAACTGCAGATGATCCATATCAGTAGCCACTCATCTGCTAATAGTTGTGCCACACAATATTTCCTGATTCTACTGTGCTTTAGATTCTATCAAACCTCACTGAAGTTAAATAACTAAAGGAAAGAAGAGATGGGCTCAGTGAAAAGTCATATTCATATTCAATAAAATGGGATTCCTATTAGACCAAATTTTGTGTCATGAAAGCCTCCATAATGAGTTTCAAAGCTCTAGAAATAATTGATTTTGGATTATTAAATTCCTGAGGAGAAATACCCACCTGATCTCCTTTGAATCCAGGTTCTCCTCTGTCTCCCTGAAACAGAACAGGATGAGAAGTCATTGGGCTGAGAATTACAAACAAATTCAGTTCTGCTCTAGAAGATATTAAAGATTGAGGAAGACCTTCCACAATATGCAAGCTGTAGATCAATATCTCTGCTTAATGTGGATGCTAAAATATTCAAGTTTTCCAGGAAGCCACAGAAAGTACCATATACTGTACATTCTTTAATGAGTCCATCCATGCATAAGCCAACCCTCAAATTTTTAACCAAAATACCATGAAAAATGCCCCACCCATGGATAAGCCAACCCTTAAGATTTTTTGTAACTATATACTGAAAAACTTCGTTTTAATATTTTGCATCAATAAATAATCTTTTCAAGAACAGATTCCGTCTTAAGTTTTCACAATTAGCTTATTCACGGTAGCATGTTTTCATAATATTTTGATTTGGCTTATCCATGAATGTGTACAGGTGCTTTAAAAATATTCCCTTTTATGTATATTTATGAATAAGCTGAACCCAATTTGGGGTTTATTTTGGGACCTAAAATTCTTGGTTTATCTGCAAGTATATATGATAATACGACCTATAATTCAATTTAGATTTATAAAAAATAGATATGTATTGGAGCTGGAAATGTACACCAATCTGAGACATACTTGCATTGATACTTATATATATTTTGACCTGACTGCTAATTTGCATTTATGGTGATATTATTGTTTTATGTTTTTATCTCTTATTTGCTGAGATCAAGATGAACAGTCTTATGAACTGAAATAAATAATAAGTACCTGTCAGTATTTGTTTTGTAATTTCTATTGTAAGTATTATCACAAAAAATTGAAGTAAATTGTTTTAATTTTGATGAATGTTAAACAGATTTTGATATAGTCCAGACTGAATTTATGAGGTGGATTCTATGAAGATATGGGTTACCATCATCATTTGTTTGCTGGATTACTATTCTTCATTCAGTGGTTAGACTTATTGCAAATGGTTTTGTCTCTCAGTTTCTGAAGTTATATCATGATACCTGAGAAGAATGTCCCAGGTCTTATCCAATTTCAATGTCCTATACACATCAATGCAGTTTTGGGAAGAAATATTATATTGAAGGATCTCAATGTGATGTTGACCAATATTTCTAAAACATGGAAATTATTATCTCCTACATAACACGAAGCATATCAAAGTAGATAATTTTACAGAAAATATGATAATGTAATGCGATATATTGCTGTCAATCTAGATTTGATAAACTGAACAACTGAATAACTTTATGTTGTTATTTTTAGTTATTGTTTTTCTGTTAATTTTCTGTTAATTTTTGACACATTTATTTTAATCACTATAATATATCTAGATTTTCTTATTTTCACTATAATGATTACTTAACTTTTTCCTCTATTGGTGATCTATTATTTTTTGTATTTTTTTAAAAAAATATTAAATTAAAATATTAAATAATATTAAAATGAAGTGGGATGAAACATCCTGTTCTAGACAAAAGACACTTTGGATGCCTGATCTATATGCAAAGTTATTTATAATAACTTTGATTCCAATATCAGGTGGATTGTGAAAAATAAGATAACATAAATCATTAATATAAATGGAAGGCTGATATAGTCAATCTATAATGTGCTTCTTTCACATGCCATTTCTTTCTACACACAGATTCTGGGATGAAAAAAGCCATAGAAGGACATAGCTTTATATTGTGTTGTTTGCATTGTACCCAGAACAATAACAATACCCTTCATGTGTGGGTTTGAAACTACGATTTTTTAAAAAAATTTCTGCAAAGTCATAGAGGGAATTCAGCTGTCATTGAGACAGAAGTGAGAACTGCAGTGCCATCTGATTTTGTTTTCTTTTTACAATTCTACTAATGTGATGCAATGTGTAGTAGATTTTTGCTTACCTTGGGTCCAGATATTCCAGGGAGGCCAGGCAAGCTCTGAAAATAGCAAAATGTACTATTAGAGAACTAGAAAGAGACATTTATCCTACTGAGAGCAACCAACATGTTCCCTAAATAGCCACTAAGCAAGGGTAGAAAAATCAAGACAATAACAAACCACTAAACCTAAATAGCCACTAAGCAAAATTCACCAAGAATTGTCTTACTGATTTCTGGAAATCTAAATTCTTTCTGCATATTTATTTGGTATCAATTCTCACAAAATTATTTCATTAATTACAAATGGTTGTAATGAAAAGTTATGAGATTTTGACTCCTGTGAGATCTAACTGTAATTTTTTTTGCATAGAATTATTTTTATACCAAGTCAACAGGAACTTATCATGAAGAGAATGGATGGGATTACAATCTATTTATACTGCATCATATTAACTGCAAACTTGATAAATTATATTCCTGACTGTAAAATATATTGCATTCATTACCATTTTCATTGGCAATGCCCAATTAATTAGTCTGATTGAAAAGTTTTTGAAAATATTGGAGAGATCTTTGATCAAAAATCAAACCCAAATCCAGCTTGTTGGCTTATTGTCACTTTTTCCAAACAAGCAAACAAACAAATATATAATATAAACATCTATTTCCTGTTCTTAGGTGATAAACTTGCTATTGTAGAACTCTTCAAAGGTAACTTCTTTTAATGGATTAGTGATATTGTCAGTATAGGAAATTGCTCTGCTTAAAAACACTAATTCAGCAATAAAAAGGTTTGAAAAGGTCACCTAGCAGACAACAACCCGAGGCAGGTGTGGCAGGGGCTGCAGCACCTAACTAACTACAAGGGCAACATGTTGGAGACAGTCAACGCTGATGCCTCACTAGTGGAAGAGCTGAACACCTTCTTCACCAGCTATGAGGTAAAGAGACCAGACCCTGCACCAGCACCACCATCCTGCATGAGTATCAGGTGAGAGCTGCACTGAAGGCCGTGAATCACAACAAAGCCGCAGGTCCAGACGGAGTGCTGGGAAAAGTGATAAAAACCTGTGCCGACCAATTAACAGGGGTCCTGACAAGGATTTTCAATATCTGCCTGTAAACTGCCAATATACCAACATGTCTGAAAGCAGTCACCATCATCCCGGTTCCAAAGAAAATGACCCATAAACAGCCTGACGACTACAGACCCACTACAGCACTGATGTCTGTAGTGATGAAGTGCTTTGAGAAACTGGTTCTCTAACACCTCAGGTCATGCTTCCCATCAAATTTTGACCAACACCAATTTGTCTACAGAGGAAACAGGTTGACAGGCGATACCATAGCCACGGCCCTACACTGAGATACCTGGAAACAACTGGGAACTATGTCAGGATGCTTTTCATAGACTATAACTCGGCCTTCAACACCATTCTGCCGGGCATCATCAAAAAACTGACTGACTTAAATTTCACGCCCCTCATCTGCGACTGGATCAGGGACTTCCTGACAGACCACTCACAAACAGTAAGGGCTGGGTCCTTTATATCCTCCACCCTGAAGCTCAGCACAGTCTCCCCTCAGAACTGTGTTCTTAGCCCCTACCTGTACTCGCTGTACACACACGACTGCATACCTTCAGACCCATCTAACATGGTAATAAAGTTTGCAGATGATACCACCATGCTGGGCTTTATTACAGGAGGGGACGAAACAGCTTACAGGAAAGAAACCCAGAAGCTAACTACATGGTGCTCAGAAAACAATCTGCACCTAAACACCAACAAAACTAAAGAAATGGTGCTGGATTTCCAGAAACAGAGAGAGGAACCTGCCCCACTCTATATCAAGGGAGGCTGCATGGAGAGGGTTTCCTCCTTCAAATTCCTGGGAGTGCAGCTCAGCCAGGACTTCACCTGGAAAAGTAACACATCCCAGGTGATCAGGAAGGCCAAACAGAGACTCCATTTCCTGAGAGTCTTACGAATAAACTAGGTGGCACAGCGGCTGACTTCCTTCTATTGGGCAACAATAGAAAGCATCCTCACATACTGTGTCACGGTATGGTACGCTGGACTAACAACTGCGGACAAGAAGGCACTACAGAGGGTTATGAGCACAGCACAAAAAAGCATGCACTGTCCCATAACCCCACTGGAGGAAATAGCCAGGCCTTGCAGTCTCAACAGAGTGAGAAAAATCCTCAGGGATGACTCTCCCCTGGGACAGAACTTCTTCATACTTCTACCATCGGGCAAAAGATACAGAAGCATAGCCAGCGGGACAAATAGGCTGAAAAATAGTTTCTCTCCATGGGGCGTCCGACTTCTAATTGCCACATAACACCACGACTAGACTTAATACAACAGACTCACAGTGCCAGTGCAATATGTACATACCTGTGAAATAATGTGTGGTGTGTGTCTACGTGTGCGTGTGTCTGCCTGCCTGCCTATCTATCTGTATGTGGAAATATATGTGGAAATGTGTGCCCAGCCCAGGTATTTCCTGTGGTTAGGGATTTGTTTATAAGTCCGGAGATATATTCTGTATTTGAATGTATTCTTTATTTCTGTGCTTTGTGTGATTGTACCAATGGAGGCTCATTCAATTTCGCTGAACACATGTTGTGCATTGACAATAAAAGGGTTGAATTGAATTGGATGAAAAGCTCTAAATAAAGATATGTTTATTAAATATATTAATTATTGATTATATGAGCAATATTTTAATACATTGTTCTTAACTATAGAAATGTGATTCTGAACATGTTAAAATGGATATTTAAAAGATTTATGTTTTTCTTTACTTATATATGTGTGCACGTACATGCAAATTATCCTGCTCCAAAGTTTTTTCTTTCTTTCTGTTGTTTTAGCTTCTTTCATTGGCTTTTCAATTTCAATTCTATGTTTTTCTTTTCTTTTTGCATATTCATGCACACATACTCCCCATAATAAATTTCAGCCTTTATCCATCTTCATGCTTGTTTCTGCTGAGGCTTAATGTTCATATCCTATTGTAATTTATCATTTCCTATTTTAGATTGTAGATTTCATATTGTAGGGAGGAGGAAATTACCTGGCCTGGTGCACCAACTTGTCCAGGCATGCCGGGAACACCTGATGGTCCTGGAGGCCCTGAAGGCCCACTGGTTCCTCTCTCTCCTTTAACACCCTCAGGACCCTGTCAAAAGAAAAAGACAAATAGAGTTAGATATCCTGCGCAGGGAGCTTTCCTATGGCCTTTTTAAAACTGGCAACAGCTTTGCAGAATTTGAGCCAAGGATTTTATCCAATCTCCAGCCTTTTAACTGGAGACATCAAGGACTTCGTTGTAAATTCTTCTCTGCAGAGAACTTGTGGGCTCTGATAACTTCCTAGCAGTCTCCACCCTTCCCCATGTCTTTAAATACTATCCGTTTTCCTTTTCTTGGTATCCTACATACTTATGACTTTATAAAGCCCTGTATCTTAAATCTAATTCCCTTTTTCTCAAATGTTTGCATATAGGTAGAACAATTTAAAGACCAGGCAAGTTGACCAGATATATTTTTACCTTAAACTTCACCCAGGTGTCAATTCTCACATCTTGGAAAGGGGCAAGCTTGAAGGGATGAAAATAAATCTCTCCTTGCTCACAACTTACATGGAGCTGAATTATGTCAGAATCTAGCACGGTTCTTTGAATGCATAGCATTTTCTGTGCACGCAAACCTCCATGTTTTACTGTGAAACAATGTATTTATTCTCATACTTAGCAGGATGGCTGTGATCTGGAATGCTCTGATTATCCACTTTTCCAGGCAGATAATCCTGGCAGTGCTTTTACTTATATATATATAAAAAAAACAGAATAAAGGTAAAAACAAACTTGTGAAGAAAACTCATTATTAAGGAAATGTACTTACTTCTTTGCCAGGTGTTCCAGGTTCACCTTTCTCCCCCTAGACACATTTTAAAAAAAATATCAGAACTGTATTTGTCTGCATCCTGCAGTTCTCTTATAGATAAATAACAAAGTTTTCTTGATGAATTTTATTACCATACAAAAAGGACAGTCACCTAATCCTATAGGGCATGGGTGTCAAACTTGCAACATTGCGTCATTATGTGATGTAATGTGATTTCCCCCCCCTTTTGCTAAACTGGGGGTGGCTAGTGTGTGATGCATCTGGCCCCCGGCCACGAGTTTGACACCCCTGCTGTAGGGGAACTATGGCATCTTCTAATGACCACTTATGAAGTGAAGTAATCATCAACAATGATCTGCTGTTCAACTTAAACTGCGATAGAGAGCAAAATTAGGTCTCTCTTAGATCTGCTGGTTCTTGGCAGGCAAAAGAACCATTCTCGTATGTCTCTAGATAAGATACTTAAGCTAATTTCTTGGCCTGCTCAACACTTATAAAATATTTATTTGTTTTTAGGAAAGGGTAACAAAGACAGAATATGCCAAGTGTAAAGTGCTTGCTCAATGTTGGAAGGAATATGAAGTGAACAGGGAATGAAATTGAGACTGGCATCACTAAAAAATATTCCTACTTTCTTTTTAGGGTAGTGGCGGAATTAAAAACAGTTTTCCCGGGGAAAGGCTTATTTGGATTGCTATGTAGCTCTCAGGGGAAAAAAAAGAATATAGCTGGTGCCTCTGATGGCATTTTCTAAATTTAAACATAGCCCAAATCTGTTACTGAAATAGAGAGGAGAAACAGGGACCCTTCTTAAGGAATTTGGTTCTAATCTTTAGTTGAATAGAAGTTTGGCTGAAATGTTGGAAGCATGTAAGAGGAAACTACCTTTCTCCCATCTTCTCCTGGGACCCCATCTTCTCCCTGGAAAGTAAACATTTTGTTCACATTTATATTCCAGATTAGTTTAGAAGCATATGCTATATACTCCTTACAAAAGAAGAACTACAGGAAAACAGCAGATTTTAATAATTCCCCTTTCTTCCCATCCTAATACAGGCCTTGCCTATCAGACTTGAAGCCCCACTTTTAGCAGGTCAGAGGGATCGGGCCCCCACACTCACATTTTTTCCATTCAGCCCAGGTTTGCCATCTTCACCAGATTTGCCCTGGAAAAGAAATGTAGGAGATCAGCCACCTAAGAGAGCTTTTACCAGCTTGACTGCACCAGGCTCATAGAATTGCAGAAGCAGCAAGGAACACACAGGACGGATGAATCCATATAGAACGTATGACTTTGTTGCAACCAGTGGTTAGTGAAGTAAACTCAAGTGAAGAGAAATCCAGTTAGGTTCTTGTTAATGACACAGTTTCATCAGGTTTTGTCTTTCCCCAAAGCTCTCATCCAGCAGTTGTTCCATGGGACCACAACAAAGAGTGGGACAGAAAACAGAATTATTTCACTAGTCTGGTTGACGGTGTAGCCATTTTGGACTTCTCCTTCTCTTTGGATTTGTTGCATTCTAGATGATAAGACAACTATAAATTTTCATGTGGCTAATTACTCACAGTCATTATAAAATCTATATAGTATTAACAATTGGTGTCAGAGTTTTTATTTTTCTCCCTCTTCTCCCACATTTTCTTTCTCTCTCTTTGTGTGTGTATGTTGCATCCTTTTAAATTGTAAGCCTAAATTGGTAGATGGGAATTCTATTGCCAAGATCACCACATGAATCTAACATTGAACAGAATTTAATTACCAATCACTTTAGCCAAGATCACTCTCTCGTAACTAATCTTACTCCAGTTGTCACCTAAATATTTTTTAAATTTAAAAAGCAGAAATGGAAAACTGAACTAATACATATCTTAAGTTTCTATATGGGCTTAGAAAGCAAAGAAAATGCAAGAACATTCCTTCTACGTTTTATGGCTGAGATATACAGTACTACCGATATATACAGTTCAGCCTTCATTCATAGTCAATTGAGCTTTGATTCACTAGATTTGTGCAATTTACCCACTAGCAGAGGCCAGCTGTTGTGATTAACATAGACATGACCACCCACTTAACAAATGCTCCTATTGGAAAATATGCACATTGGCTTTCAGTCCCATATGTTGCATATGGGCAGTGGATGCACATCAGTCTTTTAACCATTTCACTTACAGGCAATCCTGGAGATCCCAATGGGCCCATTGGTCCTGGAGGACCTTGCTCTCCACGATGACCTGGCAAGCCCTGTTTTAAAAAAACAACAACAGACTGTTGTGGATACGCAGAATAGAATAGAGACCCTCCTCTTCTAAAGATATACATGGTAGCCAAATTTAGTAGTCTACGATATAAAATGTGCCAGCTCCTCAACATGAGAAAGAATGCTAAGCTCTATGCAGATTATCCAGAAATCAATTAAACAAGAGGAAAATAACCACTTGTCTTATTTAGGCTTGTCAGAGGTCAGTGGGTTTTTTTTATACTTACATCTCGACCAGGTTCACCCTGCTTTCCTGGATCACCCTAAGAAAATAAAGCCAGGATGCAATCAGAAGTCAGGCAATGAACTGTGCCTTGTGCTCACGTCATTGTCTTTTTACCTGCAGTTCCCCCAAATATTTGTTTAAACACATTTGCTAAATTTGTGCACTTCTTGAATCCAATCCAACCCAATGCACCTCACATTGTGGTCCAGTGTGATATACAAACCCAGTTTTAATCTCCTAAATGAGGTTGTTTTACTTCCTTTTTTCTAGGTGACAAATAGTGACAAATGGCTATGTGATTATTATTAATTATTATTAATTCAATTTCTATACCGCCCCCTCTCCCGAAGGACTTGAGGTGATCCCATAAAAGCTACATAACATTTGTACAGTGGTATCCAAGCTTCAACACATCAGAAGCATCCTTTCTTTATATTGTTCTGCTTAATAAATAATGCCATGAAAATAAAACTTGCATATATAAAATCAATTAATATGCCCCAGTAAAGACCAATGATAATTAACTTTTATATTTTGGAATTAACAAGATGATCATCAGCGTAACTCCCTTATTGTGAGCATTGGTGTCAGTACAAAATATTCAAAATATCCTTTTGGAGTTAGCAGCAGCTTCCCATAAACAGCCAGCTTTGCTAAGAGTAATGCAGCATCATTGTGGCTAAAAGCTGTAGTCCTGATATACCTGAAGATATCAAGTATCAGACTTACTCTTTGGCCTAAAGGGCCTATTTGTCCAGGTTTTCCATCCAAGCCATTTCGACCATCTAGACCTGGAGGACCTCGATCACCCTGAAGAAAAATTTAAATGAATAATGAATGAAAAAAAAACAATCATGGTAACAAGCAGGAACCGTGAGAATTAATGAAATTACTGCTCGTGAGACCATGAACATGGGCCATTCAATAATTCTTACATAATCCACTTTTATCTGCAAGGCTACTTTGCTTTTAAAAAACAAGAAAAAACCCCTCTAATGTTCTCTCTAAAATCCGTATGAAATATCAGCTCTTGTAGCTTTATAAAAATATTTGGTGGGCTTTTAGGACTTTTGCCAGTGTCTTTTTTTTCATCATCTCTTCCAGTGAATGATAAAATCGGAACTCTTACCTTCTCTCCTACTGGGCCTCGATCTCCAGGGTCACCCTGCCAAATGAGACAGTTGACAGACCATCTAAGTAAAAAATAATTATGCAAACTGGGCCCTTATTCAATAATCCCAGGGGAAGCATCAGCATTACATTCCCTTCTGAAACACATGAAAAGCGAAAAAAAAAGACTTACACGAACTCCAGGGACCCCTCTGGAACCTTCAATTCCCTAGAAAAGAGGGGATAAAAATGTCTCTGTAATTCTCTTATGGAAAAGGAATGGTTGATACTAGTTTCCTAAATTGTAGTCTTACAAGCCTTCCCAAAACCTCTTCCTCTAGTTTCCTAAATTGTAGTCTTACAAGCCTTCCCAAAACTCCCCTTACTACTGTTCATACTGCTAAGGACTTGGTCAAGCCGTAATTTCATCTTGTGCTCTTCATATTTCATTTTCTTACCGCATTAAAAATGTGTTGACACTTACACAGCATATCCACTTTTCCTAATTAATGAATTATTTTTCAGAAGCAGAGGGCTTACTCTGTCTATTTGAGTTTGAAGCCTGATTATGATTATTTTCAATAACAAGAAATTCTTTCAATACCAGAGAAGATTATCTGTCTCAAAAGCTTACCTCCATCTTAAATCCTGTAGTGACGCTAGAAAGGGGAAAAGGATTAAAAGTGCCTTCCCTCCATGTTTAACTGCATGACTAGAACAGATGAAACAGGCAGCAGATTTCCTTCTTTAAAGATGCAGTGTGACAACTGGAACTTACCCGTTCTCCTGGCAGGCCAGGTAAACCAACTTCTCCTTTTGTTCCTTTCATGCCATCCTCTCCAGGATCTCCTGGCTCCCCCTAAAATGGAAAAAGACAACTAGCACACAAGTAGTTTTATTTTTTAATAAACTGAAGTACAGAAACTAATTATGAGGTATGCAAAGAATCCCAGTTTCTCTGAGGCCCAAACTAGATATGACATTAAATGCATTTTTACACAAATGGGCAGATTTTATTAAATTCCTTCAATAGGCGAAGAAAAATACCTAACAAATCTCGCAAATTAAGCAGGAGAGCAGAGAAAGAATTAAAATATAATTTTAAAATGCTGGAATTATTTAGATTCAGAAAATGGGTATATAAACTGAATTATGATAGGAATACATTAAAATGTCCAGATTGAGAAAATGAATAATATTTTCTCTGAATAGTACACAGGATGTGCTGGAACGGTCACTCTACACTCCCATTTGCTGTAAAGTTAGGGATCAGATAGCTACAACCTGAGTTTCAGAATCAAATCACTGACAGAAAGAGAAAGAGAAAACGAGTGCTTGAAAAGGTTAGGAATGAATCATACATACACACAATATATACAATACAGCTAGTTCTTGGTAGTCAAGGAAAAACTGATATGTTTTATCTTTTCTGTAAAGTCTGCAAAGTACTGAAAGGGCTGCAAAAATACTTAATTATGTTGTGAAGTTAAGAGGAATGGTGTAATACAACTGAATGAAAGTTATCTGATCTTGGGGAATTGATCACTATGTATAGGAAGCAAAAATAAATGAAACAATTAAAACGAATTTGAGAAATAGTGAAATTACATCATGTAGGTTAGTATGGATATGCATGAAAGTAGGAATCTATGGTTGGTAGCAGTGACACATTATACTCAAATGAATAGTGCATATGGAAAGAACTCTGAATTAATTTTGGGAAAAATTATGTTCTGAATAAATATGATCTAGAGAAATACATACCATATTCTATGGGTGACACAAATGCATGGATATGAATGAGATGAAAGAGTACAGAAAAGTAAAAGGAACCAGGCACAAGGAATTTACCGTAGCTTAGAAAAAGGTTGCTTTCAAATATATTCTCATGTCTATTAATGGCAAATTAATGACTATAAATCTAAAAGCATGACAGATCTCATTATGATGGAAGACCAGGAGAATCAGCGAAGGGAAAGGTGATGAGAATTTCTGAATCTGGGGTTGGCCATCTTTTGGTATGTAAAAAGTGGATCTTAGGAACAATGAGTAATGGGAAAAAAGAAAGAAATGAAAGAAACAAGTGAATATAGAATGATTGCAAGAAGAGGAAGGATGAACCCTTTGGGAATATAATTTAATCTTTCAAACAGAATGTATTGGTAATGAATGAAGACAAAAGAAGACAAGGAAGCTGCTTGCAACAGAATACAAAGAATTATATTACATGCTTGGTAGAAAAATGAGGTGACAGGATTATGGATGAGAAAGAATACATGTAAGAAAATGATTACTGCCAGAAATTACGATAAGAGAAAAATGACTTTTTTTTCTTGATACATTTTATTGTCTTTTAATTTTTTTATTTACAAGCTACCTAGCATTGCTATGGAGTTGATGAAGTTGAACTTAAAATAATAAATGAATAAATAACAATATGTATATTTTTGCAAAGAATATAATCAAAATGAACAAGGAGTTGTTAAGATTAAAGTAATTAAAATGCTTGAAACTTTTGTTTGAAATATATTTTTTTACAAGTGGGCAAAGACGACTAATTAAGAAGTCTCAAAAATTTTAATGAGGTTTTACCCTAAAAGTTATTTAGGATAAAATTGAAGTAGAATAATGGGGGAAGGGTATTAGAGAAATTTGCATGATAGCTATACTCAGAAGAAAGGAACTGAGGTGCTATAAACAGTCATATTTGAGATAGATATGATGCAAAGTAAGTAATAAATGCCACGAGAATATTGAAAAATGATGATATAATTGGAGAAATATTAAAATGCGGATGGTTTTTGTTTCTGGAGTAGCTGCCTGATGATTGGAAGAATGTCATTTTTGTTCAAAAGATAAGTGGCAGAGTGAATACACAGACCACATGGGAATTATTTGATCAAGTGTGCTGTCTGGGAAGGCAGAGGGTAGAATTCTGATCTAAAGTGTAAGAAGTGACAAGGAACAAAATTTCAAAAGATCAGTGCAGCTTTTATTGACAGTTCTGACCATACTTTTGCTCTTTAGCAAATCACTGAGAAACATCTAAACATACAAGGTTTGTTTTTGTATATTAGAAAGGAAACATATCCCCAAGTATGACAATAAATAGAATGCTTAGCAAATTGATCAATATTGAACCCAGATTAAGACCATGATGCCTTAATTGTTTAATATATTTATAGATAAATGTATGAGGAATGCTTGTGGCAACATCAGAAGCCTGCTCTTGGAGAGGTAAATGTACACTTAGTTATGTATAGAGATAAAATTGTTCTGTAGTGAAACTAAATAATTTGAAGCAAATAATAGGTTGTCAGGATGCAGTAAAAAGTGGAGCAGGAAAAATGGTACCAATGAGGCAATAGGACATTCTAGTTTCTCCATGTTTCATTTTATTCCATTCTATTTATTTTCTTCATATCCTATTTTATTTTACTTTGCTGGCCAATTTTGACTATTTTACTGCCCCCTGTACATAATTAAAGAATCATGACACTCTAAGCATCATAGCAGTCAAGCTACCCCAAAACAGAAGACATAATGGTGAAAAAGAAAAATTGTAACAAAACAACTCCAGTCTCTACTTAAGTCATCAAAGTAACTAAAAATGACAAAGACATATCAAGAAAACAAATCCTATATAATCTATTTACAAATCAAAGTGAGGGGCATGGATCTGAGAATTAGAATCACCAAAGACTAATATTGTTTTTGGCAAGGAAAATAACATGAATAATTGCAATCAATACACAGTGAGAAACTAGACACAGTGGCTGAATCTGTATTCCCTCTTAGAATATTTATTGAAGAAAAGCCAGTAGGTGTAAGATGTACAAAAGTGATAGGAAGATAGTGGGCAATATGTAGGCTGTTGTGTGGAATGAATCCACACCAAACTCCCTGAGATATACTCCATCTACAACAAACGTTGCCAGACTAAAACTATAAAGATAGTTAATGACCCCAGCCACCCCAACAATACTCTGTTTGCCACGATGCGGTCGGGAAAACGTTTTCGC